>JAQFZX010001532.1:0-28328 GCA_034682405.1 Hydroisotoma schaefferi | reverse complement strand
CCTATCGGAGCTATTTGTTGTCTATTGTGGAGGTGCATGCATACGTGATTTGGCATAGGCAGCATAAACCCCCAACACATACACTAAGGTTTTATTGATCAGTTAGCATTCTTATATGCATGGTAATGTCGTCATCCATGTGCGTCATGTCATGGATGTACGTAAGCGGAAGTACTGGAATAAGTAATAATGATAAGATTATAATGATAAGGTAGGCATCTGGCCTAACATCGGCGCGGCGTGGGAAGATTGGCTCCCGCCAATTATAATTAGAAGTAACAATTAATATATAGTGTAAATTCAAGAATACATTTAACAATTAAAGCATAAAAACTATTTATCCTAGTTTAAATGAAAGTATGGGGTGAAAAAATAGCACACATGGAGAAAGATACGCCGGGATGGAATTATTATTTTATGTTACGGAGACTCGAGGAATAATTATATACAATGCTATTCCTTTTCGATTAAATTAAGTAATACAGTTAACTTAAAAGTAAGTAAGTTAAGTAAAATTATTTGCTGTGTGGTGGACTTCCGGGAACATTCATTTGTCGTGGGGCTTCTAAGGTGAGAAGACATATACTGGTTTTGTTTCGTTTCACTGATTCAATGGTGAGAAGTGAGTTTGTTGAATGGTGTAATTCTCTGTGACAGGACGAGGAAGATAAGGTAGCACGTACGAGATAAGATGAACATCAGACACGGACAGGAGCGGAGAGAAGTAAGCTAGTTGAGTGGGAGGTTTGATGACACGGCTGGTGTTCCCTCTGGGGGTTGGGGGGAGGTTGACTGAGTATTGAGGTAAGTTAATACACACGAGACGGCAGGATTTAATTGAATTGTATTGGGTTTTTCAGGAACCGGAAGTCGAAGAAGGCACTGACAGGATGGCAGCGAACGGACGATGATGGGGACAACCAGAACGAGCGAGAGTAACGCTAGTGGCAAAGTAAGTACTTAGATGGTTAAATGAGTAGTTTTAGTGGTGAAGTCAGTAGTGCGTGATAAGGACTGCTTATCGAGGGGAGGGGGCCGTAGCGCAGCTATATATCCTCGAATATAAGCCGCGGCAACAAAAAAAGTCGAATTATAAGCCGCCCTCATTTTTAAGCCGCCCTCACTTTTAAGCCGCCCTTATGCGCAGTTGAGGGTTTGACCGGAAATGAGACTAGAAAATTGTAGAAAGCTTGGGTGTGGAAAGAAAAAATTTTTTGGTGCATCAAAACTTATAATATGGTGTTTTTCAAGTGGAGGTGTGACCACCAGACAGTAAGGAGGAAGAGGAAGGTCTTTATCACTTAGTCATTTGGCACCGAGACGGACGGAAGGGCGTGGCGGTTACGCGGGGACGTCCCGGAAACAAATGAGGCAACGGAATGTGGGGTGAGTTATTTCAGTAGGGGGGAGGAGTGAGATTATCCATGATATTTAATAAAAGACAAGTAGAATGACTATATGGTGTTTTGCAGAGGGTGAGGAGGATTCGGCTAACCCTGGGGTCCAGACAGGTGGGAGTTTATGATACAAACCGGATGGTGGTGTGGTAAGGTGGTGTATCGGAGATAAAGCATTGATGTAGATGACGGTTAGGAGTGCTTGTATTAACTGTTATGGGCTTTTGTCTGTAGATTTTGAATGACGGAAAACTTCATTAAGTGCTCTCGTGAAGTGAGAGGAAGACGACGAGTGGTCTCGGGAAGAGAGACGAAGACTTCAGGGTGGTTTCGTCAAGAGAAACGAAGGGAAGATTGCTACGTTATAGTAAAGTGACGGTATAGAATAGGTAGCTGCATACCCTATGTTCTATAAGGGTTAGGGTTTGTAAAATAGGGTTGTAGATAGATAGAGGACCAAAAAGGGGCAATACCAGGGGTGTGGACCAAAAAGCCCGTATTTCACAAGTGCCTGCGTAGAAACTGGTTGGAAAGTAGAAATGTTGGTAGTTATTGTATAATTGTAACGTTGGTCGCTAAGAATGTGTGGTAGAAGTTATTCTAATTCAATAGTAGGGACTGGGGGTGATCGCGTTATGTTGGTGGTACTGGGTGGTGCCTCCTGAACTGCACGACGAATAGTAGCAATTTCCCGGATATCGGGTGAAGTATGAGGAAAGCGGCGTGGGGGTGTGTATTTTGGGGATGGGGTTTTTGGAGGTTTGTCCTCATCTTCGTCTGAGTGATCAGATTTAATTAAACCTGCCAGTTTTGATGGTACTGTGTTGATACAGATTGGTAGGTGAGGTGGAGGTGGTGAAATCAGACGGCGTGGGCTAGGAGCACGTGCGTCCAGGGTAGAAATAGTTGGTGAAGGCGGAGATGGAAGGGATTGGGGTACCCTGCTTGGCGGTGGGGTGTTGACACGCGGAACAGTTGGTCGTTTCCGTGCCAACTGCGCTGTTAAGTAAGGTTCTGGCCGAGAGGTACCAGAGGAAACTAAGGGTAGAGAAGGAGGATGTGTGGTTGTACTTGGAGCCTTGTGCTTAAGTTTTAAGGCAGTTTTTGAGAGAGGAATGGCAAAATTCAGTGGTGGTGACTTGGTTGGGGAAGGTGTTTTAATCAGCGGATCCGAAAGACTTATTTGTTGCAACCGGACTGAATCCGGCCAATTCAGAGGGTTTGGATAGGCAATAGGGTGAGAGTGAGACTTAGATCGATGCTTTAATTTAGAGTCCAACTTAGCAATTTCTGAATCTAGTGAACGGACGTGAGATTTAATTGTAGCCAGTTTATGGTAATTGTGGGACGCCAGCATGTGAACGATGTGCACCGCAGTGCCCAGAGAATCAGCGTCAGGGGGAGAAGCGAGGTCAGTTAATTTTTCTGCATCCGGAAGTTTAATTTGGCGAGCGATAGTTCCAAGCTCTTGTTCGAATTGTTTAGTTTGATTCATAAGTTGGCCAACGTTTTCTTTAACTTTGCAATTAAGGGTAAATTGCGGGTAATGGAACGTATATAAAGAGTTGGCCATTGCCGAAACGTTAATCCAATAAGGATGTTGTGTCTCTGCTGTTGGTTTTGAATTCGCAAAGATGAGACGAGGGCCACAAGTAAGCGAAGAGTAGGTGGGGGTTGGTGGAGTAAATGCCAAAAACGTACGGCTGAGTAAAGGAGAAAATTTAAAGGGCGTACTAGATGAAGTAGTGGTAGGCAAGTTTCGATTTTGTGGTCTAGATTGTCAGTCCTTAGAAGATTCCATGGTAGTTGTATAGTGAGGAGTAACCGAAGAGTCAATGAAGAACGATAGGTGAGGTTTTTAGTTGGCAGGAGTAAAATGAACGGAAGCTACAGTGGTTTGAGACGGACAGGGTTTAGTTAAGGGACTCGGAGGAGAACGGCGATTGTAGAGACGAGCTCGGTCGTTTAGAGAGGCAGCAGGGCCAGCTTGAACATGGATGTTTAGATCAGGGCGTGGAAAAGGGTTTTTAATGGAGCTTCGAGTGCGAAATTGACGCGGAGGACGAATAGGTCCAATTTGAGAGAACGTAGTGACAGTTGATTTAGGTGGAGTGAGTGTAGTAGAAGGTTTGCCAAGACACTGACTAGGAGGATAGTAATATTTGGCCAAAGTTGTTAATACATCAAGTAATAAAAAGATGATTAGTCCAAGTAGGAAGAAAAATAAAACATCAGCAGTTATTTGGAGGGATGGGAATATGGAGGTTTCAAGAGCATGTACAGCTGGTAGGGCCACAGGAATTAGAAAGATTGACATTTTTACAAGAATGTAAATAAAAACAAATGTCAAAGCCATCACAAAGAATCCAGTTAGGAATGACATGTGGGAAGCTATGCGGTAGTAAAGAGGAGGGTCGTAGATAGGATCCACATCAGCTTTCGTAAGATTTAGATGAGGAATATGTAGTGGCCATTCATGGTCAATTAAAGATTCCAGAGTATCGTTGCTTAGTGTGGTTGCTAAGACGGTATCATGGACTGCTAGGAATGCAGCAGGAATTGCATGAATGATAGAAGTGTTGGTAGACAGGGACGAACAAGGGAAACCCGGCCGAATAATAAGGTTTGGAGCAGTAAGAGTACATTGGCATTCCAAAGTTAGTTACATTAATCCAACAGTGGAATTTAAAATGATATCGCGACTAGCTTTGTTTAAACAATGAAGTTTAGTAGGGCCAATGTTGGGACTGATGAGAAATTTATTGGCGTCTAATTGTAGTATTATGGGTTTAGTGGTAGGGAATGCGGAGCATGTATAATGACATACAGGATTGAGTTTAGCTGATGTGACATTTTTCTCAAGCAATGAGGTAAGGCACGCAGAATGATGGGCATTTAACTGTTGATGCCATGGAATTTTGCAAAGATTAGACTGAGAAAGATTGCAATCTCCAATTAAGTTAAGGTCAATTGGTGTAGTGCGTGTTTTACCATGCACTACATACTGAAATGGTAAGGTAGGTTGACAAATGGAATTACCGTAGTGAAAGGGTAGTGGGGTCAACTTAAATAGGTTAAGGGATGACGGAAAGGTCACAACAGGTGCCTTTACTGTGACTAAAATGTCATGATCGGTTATAATGCATGAAGCAATAGGTAATCCATAGTAAGACATATGATTACGAGGACTGATAGCAAGGCGTAGTTTATGAGTATGCAGTTCTCCAGTCAGTCGACTGAGATCAGTAGATAATTGAGTAGGATGAACAATTGACAATGAAATGAGATTCTGGCGACAGTCGGATAAGGCTTTGGTCCACGCAAAGTGGGAAATAGTATTATGAAGTGTGTAGGCTACATGTAGAGTAGCGTAATGGGCAGCGATCATGTCTTTATTGAGATTTGTTTCTGAATTGAGTAGTTGCCGCATATTATTATGCTCATGATCTTTAAGGTCGGCAAGACCTGAGGCTAGATTTTTGGAGTAATGATTGAGAAGTTCTGTATTTTGTAGGAATGAAGCATGGTCTGCAATGACCTGCTGTTCAATACTTTTTGTAAATTGTTCAATATTAGATTCTGAATTGAATAACGTCGTGGTATCTGCTGCAGTAGCTACATTGCAACAGTACCCGAGAAAATTTCCAACAAAGTCAAGTGCGCGCTTGGACCTCGTGGAAGGGGACGAGTAGTTTAGGTGAATTGAGTCTAGTAGGTAGTTGGATTCCTGTAGAATAGCTTTGAGGTCCTTAGTGAAGGTTGAGTTGTCATTCTGCAGAAACTCTCGATTCCAGTAGTTAAATGAAGGAACCTTCATTGTGTCGATGAGAGGAATAGCAGATTCGTGATGATAGAAGGAACAGGGGTTAGGTGAACTCCTCGAGAGATCATGACCTGCATGATTTCCGTAGGTAGATCGGAGGAAACGGATTTATACTTAGAGAGGGCTGCTTGATGGTGTTGGGGCGTGATGGCAGCGAACGCAGTGACCAAGAGTCAAGCTATTAGCAGGAACATGTTGGTAGAAATTAAGAGAACTAACTGGAAGCGAAGAGAATATGTAGAGTTTTACTGGAAGTAAGGTTGGACTGGTAGTACTTGGTGGTCTGGAGTACAATAAGATTGAAGCTGGATAGCTTAAATTTTGTAGTTGATTCTGGCTCGGCGTCGAAGGTTGTAGTGAGCTTGTGGACTTGCAGTTCGTGAATTTATATGGCTCGAGTCAGGGATGGATGACGTAGAATTAGCTTGAATAGACGTGGCTTGTGCGTCATTCGTAGGTGGCTGGACAGAGTCAGTGGCAGGTGGTGAGATAATAAAACTGGCAGATGGTTCTTCTGCGTCAGAGGCGGATGGATTAGGTGAGTCAGTAGCAGATGGTTGCACTGAGTCCGACGCAGATTGATTAGTTGAGTCAGGGGCACATGGTTGCACCGAGGGAATAAAAAGTAGTGGATCAAGGTTATCGCTTACGTCAGATCCAGTGTTATCGTAGTCAGGTGCCAGTGGAGTGACATTTCTGGCTAGACAATTAGGTAGTAAATCGGAGGGTTGAAGTAGCGTTGAATCGCGAGGTTGGTAAGGTTTTAATTTCTCTACGTGAACAGTAGTTTTATGGACTCCTGGAGCTTCAATTACGTAGTTTAAACCATGTTTTGCTGTAATTTCATACGGCCCATAGTAAAATGCCATTAACTTGGAAGCAAGGCCAGCTTTTCGTTTGTATTTGCGACATAAAACCTTATTACCAACATTAACGTCGATGAGGCAGCGTCTGGCATTGTAGTACCTAGAGGTGACTAGTTGAGAATCTTCAATATTTTGTTTCGCAATCTCTCTGGCTATTTTAATGGAGTTTAATGTTGCGTTTAAAGTAAGAAAATTGCTTGCTGTAGGTAGTTGACAATCAATCGGAAGGTTTGGCATCTGGCCATAGACTAGATAAAAGGCGGAGAATCCTGTTGCTTTTGAGATAGCAGAATTAATGGCAAATTGTAAATGTGGAAGGAATTCACACCAATCAGTCTGGTTTTGGTTTAAGTACATAGCCATGCAATCTTTAATAACGGCATGGGTTCTTTCGTTTTGTCCTTGGCTCTGCGGATGAAATGATGTGGATAAATTTTGCTGAATGCCAAGTAACTTGCACGTTTCTGTAAATAATTCGCTAGTGAAGTTTGTCCCTCTGTCACTTTGTAAAATGTTCGGAAATCCAAAGCAACAAATGACTCGATTTACAAGAAACTTAGCAACAGTTTCGGTGGTTATGTTACGAACAGCTTTTATCTCAAGCCAGCGAGTTAAATAGTCAGTAATGACAATTATGTACTTTTTTGGGATCGGCTAGTTGGGTAGGGACCGCATATGTCCAATTGTAAGTGAGAAAATGCAGAACAGTCAACAGGAATGTGTTGCATTAATCCCGCAAGTCGGTGGCGAGGGATTTTACGTTGTTGACATTTTTCGCATGTTTTAATGTATTGCATGATGATCTTACGCATGTGGGGAAACCAGTAACGTTGTCTGATCTTATCGAAGGTTTTAGTAAATCCCAAATGAGATGATAAGGGCTCGTCGTGAAACGCTGAGTGAATAGGGGCATGTAGGTTTTTTGGTAGAACGAGGAGGTCTTTGTTCAATAAACTACTGTGGTAGTATAAATGATTGTGGATGGATCTGAATTGACGGGTGATACGGTAAAAGGTACCAGCCGTTAGTTTACGAAGGATAGTATGAATAGCAGGGTCAGATTGTTGCGAATTGAGAATTTCCTGAGCGGAAAGAGTGAAAATGGGCAATTCATGAAGATTGTCAGTTTCGGGGTCAAATTTCTCTGTTGGATTGCGAGATAAAAAGTCAATATGTTCATGCTTTTTGCCGCTTACATGGTAGAGACCTTCAATATTGTACTCCATTAGTACTAATACCATTCGGGCTAATTTAGGGCTTAGTTCTTTCTTGGATGACTGTAAGAGGGAGCAACAGCCGCAATTGTCGGTAAATATTTTAATTACACAGCCGTATAAGAGATAGAGAAGAGAACGTAGCTTCTGAAGGGCCCAGACGAAAGCTCCTAAGTCAAGTTGGGCGATTGAGTAGTTCTTTTCCGTTTTACTGAGGGTTCGTGAAATATAGGCGACAGGTTTTTCTAAGCCGTCTATTTCTTGAAATAAACAAGCACCGTAGCCTAGAATGGAAGCATCGGTTTTAAGGATGGCTGGTAGACTAGGTTGGAAAAGGGTTAAAACTGGCTTTTGCAGTAGGCTTGTTTTAATTGGGTAAAGGCTGTTTCCTGCAGGTCGGTCCATACGAACGGTTTCGTAGGAGAAATTAGTTCTTGTAATGGGCTAGCTATTTTACTAAAATCTGCAATATAGCGACGGAAATAACCCATTACTTTTTTCATTTGATGCCTTGTTCGAGGTCTAGGCAGCTTAGCTACTCCAAAGACTTGCATAGGGTCGGGACTTATGCCTTCGGCACTCACAATATGACACAATACGCGTAGACTGGAGGAGAAAGTGACATTTGGTTGGAAAAAGCAGTAGTGTGTCTTGACTTAGTCTCTCAAACACAGTTTTAAGTTTGATAAGATGTTCTTCTGGGGTTTCTGAGAATAAAATAATGTCATCTAAGTATGCCATGCATACGTCGTTCTTAAGGCCAGTTAATAAAGAGGCAATCACTTGCGTGAAGTAGAAGGGGCAATTTGCGATCCCAAACATCATTACGCGGGGCGAGAAGGTACCTTCACGAGTAATGAAGGAAGCCTTCTCTGAAGCTTGTTTAGACATGGGGACTTGGTGGTACCCACTTTTATAATCTAAGGTGGTGAAGTGGCGAGAGCCTCGAAGCCTTTGTGGGATGTCGTCAATACGATCTAAATAGACAATATGGCGCTTTGTTATTCGGTTAAGCGACCGATAGTCTAAAATTAAGCGTCTGCCTGTCCAGTTTCCTGCAGCGTCTTTTTTGGGAATAATAAACGCAGGAGAACTCCAGCTAGATTCCGATTTTTCAATGATACCAAGCTCTAGCATTTTGTCTACATGTTCTTTGATTTCATCGTGAACCTTAGCAGAATGTGGGAATTGTCGTTGCTTGAGGGGGGCGTGGTCGCGTGTGTCAATGTCGAATATTACACGAGAGGTTTGACCAAGATCAGTTGACTTCCAAGCAAAAAGGTGGGAGTAATTACTTAAGATGGCGATAACCTTAGCTCGAATGTCAGGGCTTAAAGCTGGGTTAATGTCAAGTTGAGAGAGGTCCAGTGGAGGACGAACTGTAGGAATAGAGGAAGGAACAGGGTCCTTAAAGGGTTTATCCTCAATGAGTTAGATTTTACCAATGCGAGTAGCTTTAACTAGGGTTTTAGCTACAGAGGAGGGATTGGTAATAAGAATGTTAGTAGTATCAGGGCCTATGACCATATTAGGAATTAGTAGTTGCGTAGTTTTGTACACAAAACGATTCCTGATACTGACATTGTCATCGTAGGCAGGAATGTGATCAAGTTTGACGGGAATCCTTACCTGAGATCTGGCAGGTAAATGCACATTTGCGGTTAGGCGTAAAAAATTAAAAGGTAACTGACGATAGGGAGTAGGAGTAGTAGTAGCAGCCGGATTAAGTATAAAAGTAGGCCGTGGCGACGAAGGAACAGGATTAGTATGTTCAGAAAGAGTAATTGGCAAACTCTCGACGAAATTGAGGGCTGGACTATTGAAATGTATATGCCAAAAAGTAGTAGAGCTCATAGAACGAGTGGTACAGTCAATTTTAAAATTATAATGCTCAATAAAATCAAATCCAAAAAGGATCGAACAACTGAGATTATCAACAATTAGCATGGGATAATGGACCGTAATGTCGTTAATTTGAAGTGGAACCAGGGCACATCCAGGATTGGCTACGGTAGTACCTCCAAGGGCCTTGAGGGAGTACTGATTGTTAGGTACTTTTGGAAGATCGGTAGCAAGGATTGAATCTAATAAACTAGCAGAAGCACCACAATCAACACAACCATAGAATTGCGTGGTTTTTAAGATAAAAGGGATAGTTAAAGGACCAGAAATATTGATATGAAGAGGGGTTAATGTTGGCTGTGAGAGTTTGGAAGATAGGGGTGGTTTTGATAAGGCCTTGTTAGTTTGTTTGTGTGGGAAGAACATTCTCCCCGCGGGTATTAGTTTCCCTGAGGCTGAGTAGCATTGTAATCGTAGGTTGGGTAAGGAGGATTCTGGGAAAAATTTCCATTAGGAGGGTAATTGTTGTTAGATGGATAAAAATTGTCCTGGGAATTATTATACTTGGGTGGATAGAACCCATTGTTAGGATAATTTTGAGGTCGATTGCGCTGACCAGTATTATTTTGGGAGCGATTGTAATACACTTGAGATTGACCACTTTGAGAGCGGAAATTATTGTTACGCTCGAGAGTGCGGCAGGCTGAGATATGGTGCCCATCACGCTTACAGTAAGCACAGAAAGGTCGCTGGGAGCGTTGCCCACGATCAGTATTACCTCGGCGTTGAGGGTCATTACGACCGTCTCTGCGTTGTTGAGAGCGTTCATTGTTGCGCTGATTAGTATTGTCCCAAAAATGAGAGTTTGGTCGTGAATTATTGTCTCGGAGGTTATCTGTTCGACTCACGTAAGACGCATGAGGTTCAATTTCCAGTTTTTGTACTGGAATGTCTTTAGTAGCTAGACTGGCCTTGAGTTCATTGAGAGTTTCCTTGATTGCAAGAATATCCAATTGCGTAGTTAAGGGTGCAGTGGCCGTGAATGTAGAAATAGTCGGAGGAGTTAAGGAAGTTACTGCGGGAATGGTTATTTGGTCAGCGAGGGGAGAGTTAAATCAACTCCACGTTTTTCATATTCAATTATTAATTTCGAAAGGTCATCGTAGGTTTGAGGAACCCCATTTCGTGATTCGACGTAGTCACGAACTCTGTAGGGTAATTTTTCCATGAAAAGTCGTACCATTTCTCCTTGATCCCACTTATAAAAGTCATCGCCGATGGCATAACGAAGCTTTTGAATAAAAATTGAGGATTTTTCAAGTGGGGATTGCTTGTTGCTTAATATTTGAAGCATGCCCACGGGTTCGTCGACTTCCATTGGACAATCTTTTAGACATTTGGCTATAAAGGTCAGCCAAGTGATCGTAGGATCCATGGGATCTTGACTGTGGATGTTAAAGTACTGCTCAGCAGTAATATTTTGAAAAGCAAGTGAAAAGGCAATTTTGATTCCGTAACCAGTTAGACCCTTTGTATGAGCCCAGAGTTCAAAACTCTTGATGAAGAGGCGGAGATTTTGTTTCGATAGTTGCTGATTGTATTTTGGCATTCCTTCTAATTTAATGCTGGGTGTGTGAATTGGATAAGACATGGTCGTTGAATAAGTCGTGGTTGGAATAGTAATTGGGGCAGATGAGACAGTAGTTGTAGACGGAGGTGGAAAATTAAATGGTGGAAAACTGAAGGTACCCGTCCAGGTAGTATACGTGGTGGTAGTTGTAGTACCTGAACGGGTACAGGAAATGGCCGATGTAACCACTGGAGTAGTAGTGGAAGTCTTAGAGATTGACACGGAAGGGAAAGTAGGGGCCGGAGAATTAAGAGAAGTAATAGGAAAGGTGGGGGCTGTAAACGTAGAGTAAGTTGGAGGTGGAATCGCAAAAGTGGTCGCTAAGGAGGTCAAATTTTGTGGGAGAGGAGCAGGCGGAAGGTCAGTTTGAAATAAAGTCTGTCCAGATGAATGAGGACGATTGGCAAGTTGAATGGTATTTAGAAAAGTTCGAGAAGTGTCAGGCAGAACTGGACGAAATGAGATATCTCTTTCTATCTCAAGAGACGTTGGACTAGCCGGACGGGGGATAGGGATATGGAAAGGTATTGTTGGAATGGATCTCCGATTGGCTAATAGAGACGCTGGCCGAAGGGGTAGGCGAGGAAGTGGTCTCTCTATAATAGTATTCGTATCAAGATCTGCCGTAAAAATAGAAGTTTGTGAATTGTGAGGATCGTCGTTAGCGTTAGCCTCAGCTTCAGCCAATTCAAAAGGAGTAAGAATTCCGTGGGGTAGAGGTGGATGCACAAAAGTTGAACTAGAAGGGTACTCAGCGTAGGAGTATGTCGAATCGAAGGGATAAGTCGAAGACTGCTGAGTAGGAATGGGAATATATGATGGAATATGGGTGCTTAACCAAGTTGGATTGGTTGGAGTGTCCTCAAAGTTAGGAGGAGGCGAAGTAAGACGGGGTCTGGAAGGGCCTGGTAAATTTTGAGGAGTACTTTGACGAAAAAGTGTTCGAAAAATGGACTTTTTGCCTGTGTTAGACATGGAGGAACCAGACAAGGAAGTGTAGAAGTTGTGGTTGGAATAGTAAGAATTGTTGTTGCGGAGGTAGAGTGAGACGGAGAGTGAAAGAGTGCGAAGTTTTTAGCAGTTTTTGTAGTCTAAATAAAAATATCGTAGTTGGTAGAGTGGATTTGTTGTGGCTTGGCAGAGAGGAAAGGAATTTTTCCGCAGTCTCCACCATATGAGGTATGCTTTAAGTAAGGGATGTTTCAGGTTGAAGGTAAATCATACACTAAGGTTTTATTGATCAGTTAGCATTCTTATATACATGGTAATGTCGTCATCCATGTGCGTCATGTCATGGATGTACGTAAGCGGAAGTACTGGAATAAGTAATAATGATAAGATTATAATGATAAGGTAGGCATCTGGCATAACACTATGAAGGAACCACTTTTGTAGGATATATGGTAACCGTTAACTAAACAAAGTACCGTAGTTATTGATAACGTTCTGCTAAGACCAATTGGGCGTGTGCAATGCCTCTCTTTGTCCTATTTCAGTTCATTTTTGACGCAACATAAAATTCTAGTTCAGTTTCTGGCGATCACAAAAATTATAAACACAAATTTTGAATTCCGTGTCATGGTATGTTTCGAAGCGAAGATAAAACAACGGTCAGAGCTTCGTATCCTTCGTAAGCTTCGTAAGCTACTTTACGAAGCGAAGCTTACGACGGTTACAAAGCTATCGTGAATACCCTCTACATATTCTCTTTATGTGCAAAAACCTTGTATTTTTTATTACATCTCCCAAAATAAATGCCCCTCTCCCATTTCAGAAAACCAAATCAAACGAAAAGTCAATTGAGGTCACAAATCAACAGCAGACCAACGTCAAGAGACCAGAGAGAACACAGGTCCTTTCCGCTGTAAAAGCTGAATAACAACTAGGTTAACCTCACAAAATCTTCAGAGAAAACTGCTAGTATCGTGTCTCACCTTCGCATATCATATCGAACGGATACCCTACAATTTGATTTCGTAGATTCACTGCATAACGATCCTAACCTAACCTTTAAGGAGAAAAAAGATATTTATTTCTTATTAGCGCAAAATATTATGGCATATTTCGGTTATTCAAGGGTACTTCTATGAATGAATAAATGAATTAATGACTTGATGATTTTCTGTCGTAAGTCGGGCAATACGCCCTTAGGGACATCACATAATAATGGTGCACAAAATATTGGAATTCTCTTGACTAAGTGAAGATTCAAACTTAACCTAGCTTAACATTACCTAAATTATAACAGGAATGGTCAATTGGGTTTATGTAATCACGCAATCCGTCGGTCTGTCCGTGAACTGGATAACTTGTGAAAAAATGACACCACACTCCCGAAAATTTTACAGGGAAAGTCAGCCTGAATTAAAAGACTACGCTCGTAAAATAGCTTGATCGATCTACCTGGGGGCCCGTGGGTATCAAAATGACCCCCACTGGTCTGAAATTTTGAAAAATATTGTTCTTCTACTTTTGCTCAAAAGTAACAAATAACCTATAAGTTTTCCTAAAATCCAAAGTTTCAAGTACCCGGAGGAGTCAAATAGACCCGACGAGGAAAGACGTTCAAAATATATTGTTCTTCTATTTTTGTTCAAAAGTAACCAATAAAATATAATTTTTTACTAATATCCAAAGCTTTGCAGACGCGAAGGGGTCACAACGACCCCTACCGGTCCGAAATTTCCAAAAAATTATTGATCTAATTTTGTTCAGAAGTATCAAATAACGGATTATTTTGTGGTAAAATCGATGGTACCCGTGAAGGTCAAATAGACCCGGTAGGGTCAGAAATTTCCAGAAAATGATTTAACTACTTTTTTGCAAATGTTTCCAAATAACCGATTAATTATGGTAAAATCGGAATTTATAGGTACCCGGGGGAGTCAAATGGACCCGGGAGGGTAAGAAATTTGCAGAAAAAACTTTACTGCTTTCGTGCAATAGTATAAAATAACAGATTATTTCCGTGAAAGATCAAATGTGTAGGTGGCACCTGTGGGGGTCAAATGGACCCGGTAAGATACCCAATAACCCAAAAAAGTACGCTCTCTTTTTATTAAGAAGTACCAAATAACAGTTAAGTTTTGGTAAAATCTAAAGTTTGAAGAAATCGTAGAGGGCAGCACAACCCGCACAGACAAGAAATTTCCAAAAACTATGTGCACCTCAATTTTATAAAAAAAATGACAGATTATGTTTGGTAAAATCAGGCAGTTTAGGCACCCGTAGGAGTCGTGGCTTGAAATTTTTTGAAAATTATAGAACTTACTTGTAGTCACAAATAAACAGCAAACAAAATGAATGTGGTAAAATCTTTCAGATACCCCTAGCACAAGCAGGTGAAAAAATTCCATTATTGTTTTCAAAAAAAGCTTTAAACCCCTTGGGAAGACAAGAAACCAAATTAAAAGATGAAACAAAATGGTGTGGAGGCTCCGCTTTCGCATTAATATGTTAGCGGAAACGGAGGAGGGCATACCACGAAACCGGACAGTGGGTGAATGAAACAGAGAAAGGTCTTAATTACCCCTACTGGCCAGAAATTTTTAAATATCATGTTCCTCTACTTTTGGTTAAAAATAACAAAGAACGGATTCTTTGAGACACAAAACAAAGTTAAAAGTGCTCGTGGGGATCAGATGGACGTGATAGGTTAAATAAGTTCAAATAAAGTGTTGCTCTACGTTTAAGCAAAAGCACCAAATATCGGTATATGTTCGGTACAATCCCAAGGACTTAGTCGCCGTTGGAGAATATATGAAATGCTGACTCGTAAAACTCAGTATCTTTCTTCGAAAAAATAGCATTTCCGGTTGCTAAGAACAAATTAAAGTAGAAAATGAAAAATGTAGATTAGGGCCCCTTTTTGCATTGTAAATGCTTACTATTCATGCTATTTATTCGCTAAACTCAAATTTCAAGACGGTTGCAGAAATAAAATTAATACTAAATATTGTAAAATTAAATTATGGCTAAATAATTCATGACGATTGAATTACAAATGCATTTTAACAAGCAAAAACCTTAAATTATAACTAAAAAATATTATTTAATTTACATGAGAAACAAAGTGGTGGATTACAACATAGTGGTGGGAACGGTTTGGGTGGGAAGACTGATAGTTGGAAGCTTGCAGCAGAGTCTTAAGCCCTTGCAGATAGTTTGCTAAATAGAGTTTTTGAAATCGCGATATTTCGAAATCGAAAAATGAAAAACGGATTTCGAAATAGCCAATATGCTTAGAAAGCGCACTTTACACACAAAAAATTCGAAATAGAAAAGATGAAGATGGTTTCCAAATTGCGGATATTGTAGTATACAAGTATCTAGTTTCAAAAATGCCAAAATGGCTGAGCTTCATGGGGGATGAATGGAAGGGCAGCTCGAAGATCCGTAGCTGGCTCGACCGTAAGAGGAATGGCGTCGGCATTCTTGGGTAGAAACTCAAGCCCACGAAGATCAGCTCGGACTCGAGACCTAAGCGCTGTTCAATCAGGAGTAGTGTGTTCGACTTTCACAAAAATCTGGTCAAGAGCGTCATGCGTTACACGGATTTCAGCTCAGCTCGAGTTATCCTAAGGTTGGCAGGTCTGATGACGGCGTTTCTCAGTGGATCAAAATTCAGGAACTCCAGACGCTGCATTCGTACTACTTCAAAGGTCTGAAAAGGTCTTGATAATTCTAGCAAATGTATTAGGGAGTCCAAGTCTAAAACGGTACACGTCTTCCGTTGACTTTGAACCGCTGCAAACATTCTGTTGCATGGCAGGAAGCTGTGACTGCTTGTCATGAACTTCTGTATAATCTACATTTTTTATCGATTAGTTGTGACGTATAACTTAATAAGGTCTTCTAGCGACATGACTTGTATACCTCAGTAAAGTAGCGTCGCACAATTAGGGAGCGGTATCCAGAAATTTGCAGGAAATTATTGTTCTGACCGCAACAAAGGTCCGAAAAGATAACGAGCGTTCTAGCTTGACCTTCTGGTAACGGCTCAAACTTATCCATGACGTACTTCAAAACACAGGAGAACACCTCCTCAGATCCTCGCCCTGCGTCTATCTGCGTGTACACGCACATTCTTGTGTCTTTTTTTGCAGCGTTGTAGATAGCAAAGTTGAGACAAGAAAACTTTCGGAGATAGTATTGGGTACTATTGGTAAGCTCCGGAAGTTGGAAGGCCTTGGGGTAAATTGATGGATAAGTTTAAGTTCAACCACGCGGGCAAGGTATTAGGATGCTTTAATTAGTACCGCTTGTAGGTCAACGCAGAGCGTGACCTAGTTGTTGTCATTCCTGCTCCTGAGGGTATCTGCCCGTAGCTCAGCGTATGCAGATTCAGCAAGCCCATGGTGACCTTCAGACTCCCGACAAAGCTCTTCTAGCCGAGCGTTCCCTCCCGCCAATCCGCTCATCTCTATAAACAGCTTATCGCATGTTGGACACGTATCAGATTGGGGTGCTCCAAACTGAATATTTGATTCTTTAAAGACTCGCTTGTAGAGATATTCCTGAGCTTCCACTTCATCGCTAAAAGTCTCATGATATAATTTGAACATAATCGGAATGCTTAGTTTAGAGCTGAGATATTTGCGCAGTGGATCTCCTTTCTAATAACGAAAAACGCTTACTAATGCATTTTTACAAGTATCCGTCATTAAAAGAAGCAATTCCTTACCTGTCGAGAGTAGTGGCTTAGTTGTGGTGGGAAAGTATTGATGTGGTTAATAATGTTGGTTCGAGCGTCTGGAGATAGTAAGCGAGGATTCAGAGAACATGTACCCCTTTTGTCGTCTAAATTAGCGGCATCCATGGATAGCTTAGTAACTATTGTCCGAACTTGACATCACTTATCCCGAACACTCCCATAAAAGTTTTGAAGCAAGTTTCCAACCGTCTACCAGTTGCATTAGTTAAAGTGTAGCTAATTGTTTTGGTTCGTCTACTATCGTTTGGATTCTGAGTGGGTCTTTGTGCTACATCTTTGACGTCTATCTGCCTAGCTAGTACTGCAGATTGTTGATTGTTACTTCCAGTTCCTTAAAACCGTCCATGAATCTTAACCTTATCCGCATAATCGAGCTGACATCCAGGCTTTCGACAGTTTGCTCCACAAAAAACAATCTTGAGTTTGATTTTGAATAAATATTTATTTCAATCCGTTGTCATTTTTTTAAAGCGATCATTTTGCGGGTGTTTAGTATCTTACGTTAGCTGGTGGGTCTTGAGCAATGTTTTCCTTCCCAGTCCTACCTACGTACGCCAAGCCTTGGTCCTTCCTGAACTTCCCATTCTTGCAGTTCCAGTTCTCAAAGTTTACTTTGCGCTTTTTACCATTATTTAATTTGTTCACAAGAGGTTCTGTCACTTTAAAAGATTTCTGAGACATGATTATGCTAAGAAAACCCGATATTGTGCAAGAAATTGCTGATAAACCTACGTAAAAACGAACGCAGAACCCAAACCGTGTGTAGAAAAGCAGGATAAGAAAATACAAAATCATTTCTCTTTTTTTTTAATTTTGCATAGCCACCATTTTCGTATTGGCAACCGTAGTTTTTTTTGTGAAAAAAGATACTGAATTTTACGAGTCAGCCTTTCATATGTAATTTGGTATGTCTGTGGGAGGCGTCTACTTTCATAATACGGCCTCCTTCTTTAACTATTCAGTTAAGACATTCAGCAACGGTTAACTCAATTGACTGGGCTCACATAGCTGCTTGCAGGTTTTTTAATTATGATTGACTCTTCCTCAAGCACTGTTCATCGGTGCCTGAAAGCTTCACACAAGAAACGAAAGTTATTATTGCTTTATAGAATTCTAGGCTTGAATACGAGTAACTGCTTATCTGACACTAACTGAGTATATGAACGATGAGCATCAAAAGCACGAATGAAAAGCACTAAGAGTGATTAGCACCACCAATGATAAGCATCACTAACTGATAAGAACCACGAGTGATAAGCACGACAAATGATCAGCATCCAAAGCACGATTGATAAACCCTACGAGTAATAAGCAGAAGGAATTATGAACATCACTAGATGATAAGCAGGACTTAATGATAAAATCAAATAACGACACGCTTTCAAAGCACGAATGATAAGCATCGAAAGCTCCAATTATAAGCACCGCGAATGATTTTTATCACCAAATAATAAGACCAACGAATGGTTAGCACTAAAAGCACGAATAATAAGCATTCAAAACCAACATCTTAAGCACCACGAGTGACACAAAATACAAATAAGCATGAAACGTTCGAATAATACACATCAAAAGTACAAATATAAAGCAGCACGAGTGAAACACACTACGAGTAAGCATGAAAAGCACGAATGATAAGCATCCTGAATGATAAGCAAGACTAGTGATGAGCACCATGAATGATACTCATTACGAATGATAAGCATCAAAAACCCCAATGATAAGCACTTCAAGTGACAAGAACCACAAACAAAAAGCATTTCTAAATGATAAGAACCACGAATGGTAAGCATCTCTAAATAAAAGGTACGACGAATGATAAGCATCAAAAGCCCAAATGACTAACATCAGGAATTATAAACATCACTAAAAGAAAAACATAGCTTATTGATAAGCACCAGGATCGATCCCTGTTACGAGCACGAGTGATAAGCAACACGAATAATAAGCATCAAAAGAACGAATGATATACATCACTAAATAATAAGACCAACGAATAGTAAGCACTTCAAGTATGGATATTGGGCATCAAAAAACATAATAAGCACTACGAGTGATACGCAATCCAAATAGGCAGGAAAAGCACGAATGATAAGCTTTAAAAGAATGAATGATTACCACCACGAATAATGCGCATCAAACGCACGAATAAAAAGCACCAAGAGTGATAAGCACCGTGAGTGATAAGCATCACTACATGATAAGAACCACGAATGATAAGCACCACAAGTGATGAACACGACGAATGATAAGCATCAAAAACACGAATGATTAGCAGCAGGAATTATGAACATCACTAACTGATAAGCATAAATTAATGATAAGAACCACGAACGACACGCGTTAAAACCCAAATGATAAGCTTTACGAATATAAATCATCAATAACACGAATAAAAACCACCAAGAGTGATGACCTTCACGAATGAAAAGCACGACGAGTGATGAGCACCACGAATGACTAGCATTACGAATGATGAACACCCAAAGCAGGGATGATAAGCACTACGACTTATTGTAAGATGAAGCAATCTGATTGAGTTGGTCAAGGAGTTGAGGTTAATGTCAACTCCTCGACAAAAGACCTGCGGTGGTCCGTCAACCACCCTATTAATAATAACGTTGCAGTTTTCCTCATTTTAAGGCTTTTTAAAGGGATCTTTCCTATAATCTGAGTTGGTTAGTTAGTTAGTTAGTAAGCTGGTTTGTTTTCGTCCCTTTTTGACAGGTTAGCAAAGTCTTAGGGGAATTTCACAAGAATACTTCTATGATTATTATTCATAAAATAAACGATAATTAGCCTTCTAACTTACTTAACTGAAAAATGTCTAAATATTCGAAATACTCCGAAAATAAAAGTAACTTAAAAATGTCAAGTATCAACTTGGGTTATTTAAGTTCTGAGGAACTCCTACATGGCTCCCCGTTGTCCTTCTTGGAATCAAACCTGGTCTCCTCATTTAAAATTTGGTAATATCGTGTATTTTTGCATAACGTTTCCCTAACGGTAAGCTTTATCCTTTTCTTTTACTACTTTGGTTATCTCATATAAACTAGCATTCGATTTACGTTTCTTCGCTACACTGAAATTGTATTTACTTTGCTGTAGTTATTTTTTATCCTCTTATTTGATATCTTCCAGCAATTGTTTTTCTTTGTATGCGCTTCTCCTGTGCCTCCAGGGAGCCCTTATTGACGGGGACGTTTCCTCCCACTATGGCACCTTGGCCTTCACCGTTCTGGCTGGATCTTGGTTCCGCGTTCCGTTTCTTTTTCTCGTTAGTTTTTATTTTTATTTTCTGGCTCCATTAACCTTACGCGCTCCCGTTACGACCTCGCGGGCCTGCATACAGGCTATCATGTCGAATCTTCCACGCGGTTGCTATTTCTGTGGTAATTCAGGCCACGTCATCCGTACCTGCCGTCGCCGATAACCCCTATCCCCTACGGTCGCACACTCTTCGTCTTCGCCATCCATACTTTCCACTCTAGACGCGTTGCAGACCCTCTGTACTGCTTTAATAGCGCAAAATGCACTACTTCAAACTCTCATTACATCTTTGCCATGTCGTTAGCCCTTTCGGTACCACGGGCGCCTTTTCACTTCCTTTGGTTTATGGTACAGGTGTACTTTCTATCGATAGGGGTGATCACAATGGCTACAGGCAATGGCTTCATTATCGCAATAAGTACTAAGAATAATAAGCACCCCAAATGATTATCACCACGAATGATAAGCATCAAAAGCACAAATCAAAAGCACCACGAGTGATGAGTCCCCCCAATGATAAGCATCAAAGCCACGAATGATAAGCACCCCAAATGAATAGCACCAGGAATGCTAAGCATCAAAAGCACGAATGAAAAGCACCACGAGTGATGAGCACCCCGAAT
This sequence comes from Hydroisotoma schaefferi, assembly GCA_034682405.1. NCBI lineage: Eukaryota > Metazoa > Arthropoda > Collembola > Entomobryomorpha > Isotomidae > Hydroisotoma > Hydroisotoma schaefferi. The sequence continues at coordinate 7,950 of JAQFZX010001532.1, read as the reverse complement.
GATAAGCATCAAAAGCACGAATGAAAAGCACCACGAATGATAAGCATCACTTAATGACAACCACGAATGATAAGGACTAAAAAACACAGGATAAATACCACAAATGAGGAGCACCTCAAATGATAAGCATCAATAAATGATAAAAAATACAAATACTATGCACCACAAATGATAAGCATCAAAAGCACAAACAAACGCACCACGAGGGATGAGCACGACGAATAATAAACATCATTTAATGATAAGAACTACGAATGATAAGCAGCAAAAGCACGGATTATTTCCATGAATGATAAGCACGACGAATGATAAGCATCAGTTTGACGAATGATAACCACAAAAAGTAAGAAGCACCATGAAATATGAACATCATTAAATAATAAGCATGACTAAATGATAAGAACCAAGAATGATACGCGTTAAAAGCTGGAATGATAAGCTCTATGAATAATAAGCATCAAAAGCACAAACAAACGCACAACGAGGGATGAGCACCACGAATATAGCAAAAAAAACAACCAAAGAAACAATTACAAGCGCCGCCCTCAGCAGTTTTCGGAAAAGTTTAACAATAAAATCACTTCGCTTTCTTACTTTACTTTTTTGTCTTAATAAATGATTTCTTGGAACAAACTCAGGGCAGCATTTGGGACACGACCATAATTTGGATATCTTTAAGCTTAAGTATAACTGGAATTACATGGAAAGGCAGCAGTTATGCCGATGATAATAATTAAAGCAAAAGGAGCACTGCAAAAATCCAACTGGATCGTCTGCTGATTGCTCTTGCATTTCTTCTGGAAAGAGTATGGAGTAGTAAGTCCTGTTAACTCGGTAGATGTGTACGTTTGAAATAGCTGTCCCTCCACAGTTGGGTCGGCTACAGATTGGGCCACACCCAATCCCATTTCCTAACCACGCGTCTTCTGCGAATTTGCGTATCGGCTTATACTTGTCACTGAACTCTGTCACGTCCAGCACGGAAACTCCACTCATTTTCAAAGCCTCATGTGCCCACGAGATTATTTGGGATGTTTCTCCGAGTAGATCACCGTTTCCGTCAGAATCCTCCTCATCTGCATAAACGTCACTCTGCTCTGAATAGTTAGGATCGCTCTCCTCTGTATACTAGCTATCGTCTATGCTATCATCCATATTGTTCAGGTCCGGTTTCACAAGGAGAGTGGGATGTATGTATCTTAACTTTCAGGATAGGTACTCCAAGGAGAACATAAACTAAGTAAATGTGACTTATTTTTATAGTTGAGTTGAGATGAATCCTATTTCCTTATCGTAGTTTATGAAAATCCTGGACTATCCTTCCTTCCCTTCTCTTGGTTAATGTATTGACCCTCTTCTCTGGTTGGACGCTTCGTGACCTTTTATGATCAACTTAAAACGATTAGGTCACCGTCGACAAACATTTCTTTAACTTCACAGATTTATTTACAAAATGGTATAAAAATTCACACTGTACGACCAAAAACACGACCGTAGGGAATATAACAAAAATAAAAGTTCAGGAGCGAATAAAATATCCCGTCCACTCCCACGTCTGAATCCCAAATCCCAAAAAGATAATAATTCCTTTGGATTGACATCTTTTAAACAAAACTCTTACCATAAGATTTCGAAAATTTTACCCGTGGGGGTGGCTTCACCTGCACCTGCAGGCACAAAACTCAACAGGGCTCTTATTTTAAACTTAGCACATGCGTACACCAAGTTTTGTGGTTCTAGCTTAACCCTTACTTAAACTGACGAACGGACACCCGACAGCGGTCATAGTCTGACATGCTAAAACTGCAGCAAATACCACGGTTAAAGTGGATTTTTAATGCTAAAAAATCCGGGTGAATGATTCACTAAAAAAGCAAACTTTAAAGATAGGTAGAGCATGAGTATCGCAACCAATTCCAAAAATCATAAAATAAATATTGGTAAAGGGGCAGAGATATCTGGTTTTCCCGTAGGAGTCCAAAACTGATTAAAAACTGAAAAACTTCTAAACCCGGCCCGGACCACCGTATGGAAGAAAGACAAGACAAATAGCCGTAGCAACATCGTGGTTCTTCCGAAAAAATTCACTAACAAAACTTGGAAACCAAGGAAACGACACACGTGTTTTCACCTTGATAAATTAGAATACTAATTTTGATACACAGGGGTGGCCAAAATTCTTCGGAAAAGGGAAAACAATTCTCCCCGTAAAATTCTTAGTTACTTAGGTGATAATGTTTTTAGCTGATTAGCCCCGTCGATTGGACATATATCACCACGTAGTTAGTGTGTCTACACCTAGATAAGTTCGTTAATTAGAGCGATCTGACCACCCAGTGATTCGTAGGGGTCAAAACGACCCCTACTGGTCAGTTTCTAACATTTTGTTGCTTTTTGTGTGACAAAAACAACTTTGGCTGAGTCTTTTTCATCTTTAGAGAAATCTGGATACGGCTTTTGGAAAAAGAGACATGAGAATATTAGTGCTCGCGTTATTGTCCCAACTAAATGAAAGTGCATGCAATTTTTGTTGCATATTAGTCAGCACAAGGAAACCAAAACCTCCGAGTGCAGCTAGCAGAGCCCCTTCGAGGGTGTTTTAGGAATTTATTGCACTACAAGATGAAAAGAGATCTGGGGCTTAGACCCCACCCCCCACTTCATTCCTTTTTTATTCACCCTGAAAAGAACAATGCATGCAAACCATGTAAACCTGCACCTTTCATTTCCATCCAACTTTTATCTGTTTCGGCTTTTTTGATCCCTGCAGGTGTGGGTATTTCAACTTTTGATTTGTGATAAAGTAATGCTATTTTTGCGATGTTTAGCCCATCCAAAGGGCTTATGAAACGACCAATGACGTGTGTGGCAAAAGTTGGGACTGATAAGTCCAGTTAAGGGCCCAACGGGTAGAAACTTATGAAAAATTTGAGGGCTTAGTTTTCCGTTAAACGAACGTAAAGTTGTAGAGACTGCGCGTACGAAAGAGGCCAGACAGGATGTAAAGTAAGAAAGAGGGGGTGTGGGGCAGGTACCCCACATCTCGGTTACTGTAATAAGTCCTATACTTAAACTCCCTTCGATGGGATTTGGAAGCTCCACCCGTAGGTTTATACTGACATATGAAAGCGCATTCAATGACCTTGTGTTTTCTTGACCCCCACGGGTTTTGAAAATTTCGATTTGTGCTAAAATTGAAAAAAAATTCATAGTATTCAACGACCCTGCGATGTTTTTTGACCCCCATGGGTCACTGGGTTGACCGATTTGGCTCATGTAAACACGTAGTTTGAGATACGTTATTGTGACTTCTTATGCAAAATTTGAAGCTTCTAGCATCATTAACTTCTGAGTAATCGTGGTTGTAGACAGACTGACACGGCAGTCCCTATGTAACCCTAAAATGGGCTAAAAAGTTATCACCTAAGTAACTTAGAACTTTTAGAGAAGAATTATTTTCCCTTTTCCGAAGAATTTTGGCCACCCCTGTAGATCCCGAAGTAAAATAAAAGAAAAAGACGAGAAAAAGATAAGGTAAGGATGAAAAGGGGGGATAATGCTATAAATTTTGGCATTTGCCCTCGCGTCGTTTTTTTGCCTTTATGTCGTTTGCCTTCTGGTCCTGCACCTACACAAACCCAGGCTTTGTAGTTTGTAGCCAACATGAATATGAAGTTAATAGAACATTAGCTTTATCCCAAGGCAGTGGAAAACCGTATATATTTTTCCATTGCCTTGGTTTTTCCTTCTTCCCAAAAATGGACTACAAAAAACTTGGAAACCAAGGAAACGACATACGTGTTTTCACCTTGATAAAGAGTGACCGATAAACTAGAGGGGTTTCCACTGCCTTGACTAGAATATCAATTTATTTTGATAAAGATCCCGAAGTAAAATAAACTATTACTGCTAAACATCGGAGAAAGTAAATCCCTTACTCTTCCTATATTCGCACTGCACAAAAAAACATGGCAGTATCGAAATTGCACACCTATCTATCACTTCTATGGCTAATCGTGTGGAAAAACGGTATCCTCCGGAAACGGCAGTGGAGGGAGACCTCGTTGGAAATACTTCTTCCAACTATATGTGCCTGCTTACTTTGGATGATGGCATCACCAGAATCAGAAGCAGAATCCATACCCGTTAATATTACCCACTACCCAATTGATCAGACCGTATGAAACACTGTTTTTAATTAACCAAAAACCAAATGAATCCATTGATGTTATGCAAACCCCTGTCCAAGAGTAGAAGCGTCGTTTTAGAAAGCTGATTATTACATGCTGCATCTAGGACCAGCCCCTTTAGAATAGTAGTAACCTTATTTAATTGAATGTTAGTTAATGGTAGGGCTTCATTGAAATAATCTACTCAGACAGCATTGTATTGTAGATACTGATACGGGATTTTTTGTAGGAGTTTGGAGGGCTGTAAAAGTGGTTTAGTTTAGTATTTAACGTGGAAGTTTAAGTTTAGTGTAACGGGTAGGAGGGTAGTTAACTTAAATATTATATTATTATTTTATATCTGAAAATTATTTATTCTTCATATCATTTTCTGGTTTCAAAAAATATCTAGACAACGTTGGAAAGGGCACTGTCACAGCTTGAGGGGTACGGCATAGACGAAGAAGGTGAACCTACAATTTCTCAAGTGCTGTATTCGCCCGTTGCGGTCAAGGATCTTCTTATCGAGGCTTTCCTACAACATTATATTTATTACCGTAATATTTTCATTGTTTCACGTTTTAAAATTCAGGACTAATCTTCGTCAAGTAAGGTTATACTTTATCATTTGTTATAATTGATGCAGCGAGGTTTGAGTTGAAAGGTTTCAGTACAGTTGCAGAAATGACAAAGCATATAGCAGAATTACCTAATTCTAAGAAAAAGCCGCGTGCACTGGTCACAGCAGCGTTTTACTTTGAGGGCCTGGGATCGAAAAAACTCACTTACACAATCAGAACTACTAGTGGATCAGGAGAACTATTACCAGCAAAGCTCAATGTGTTTGGAGAGGGTTAGTGGATTAAATAAACAGTATCTTACAATTTTAATAAAAACTGCGTTTTCGTTATCAGTTTTGGAATATTTATAAATGAATCGTATGAGCAAAATTAGTTGCAATGGTTGTATTATTGTTATAAACCAAAAATACTATCATGCAATATCAAGCTTTGATTGTCATTGACAGTTTCTGAAGAGGACACCCTACGTATGGCTGGAATTCAGCTGCAGATTGACGGAGTCTTGTTCAAGAACCTTACTGGGATTAATTCTGATTACACTGTAAGCATATGTAATGCAATACTGGGTTATAGTTCATCATATCCTTTCAATTGTTGCTTTCTCAGATGCCAATTTCAATTTCAAGGTCTCCCTACACCCGTTTCCGGTTCTTAAAGAGAAAGGCGGAAGTTTATCATCATCAGAAGAAATGGAGACTCTGTTTCCAATATTGTTGATAGTCGGATTTACATTTATACTCCGGTCTAACGTTATTTTGATTGTTTCTGAAAAGCAGACGGGAATCAAGGTTTGCATGACTTTGAAAAAAATCTAAATTATACGATTTATGAAATGTCCTTAAGAATTGATGCATTTTAGGAGTTTATGAAAATGAATGGAGTATCTGAAAGCATAATCTGGTTGGGATGGATGATCAACTCATTGATTATTTTGGTGTTTAGCATAACTCTGCTTGTGATAATTCTATCCGGTAAAGTGTTGTTAGTGTTGTATCATACCGCCCTCAGTTTGTTCTGGGTATTGCTGCTACTTTACGTCAGTTGGGCGACAAGCTTTTGCTTCTTGGTTTCAGCATTCTTTGATAGACGTAAGGCTTCAGATAAGCACCACATTTCCAAAATCTATACACAAAGAGTCACTAAGTATGACACAAAAATTGAGGATATTGAATGATACCGTGAATATCCATAATTTAACTACTATCATTAAGTCATTGCCTCCCCTTGGCTTAATATAATTTACCAATAAGCTCTTCAATCCATGACATATTAAAAAAGTAAATTAAAACCGGAAATACGGTAGTTTCCCATAGAACATTTCATAATTGCATTGACTTCTCAATTTTTCAGCTATGCTTGCTTTAAATGTTGCACATATACTTTGGCTCACTACCAATATCGCCCTATGGTTTACGTTTACTGGCAACGACAAAGCCTACAGTGGAACGACAACCATTTCTTTTCTTTGTTACTGTTTGTTGCCCCACGTTCCTATGCAAATCGCTTTGAAAATTCTAATCCGATTTGAAATACAAGGTAATAAAAAAATGTATTTAGGTAAGGCTAAAGTACAGGTTTGTGTTCTGTTTTTTAATTGCCCATTATTAATTGCCCAATCAAAATAATAGGAGTTGGGGCTCAGTGGTCTAACTTGCTGGAACCTGCAGATTTTCCTCTAACGATTCAACTCGACTCCATCAATATGTTTTTGGCCATGGCAATGCTCGTAGTTGACACAGCGCTTTACTGGAGTTTAGCCATTTACATTCAAAACATACTTCCGTCAAAGTATGGCGTTAGGAAGCCGTGGTATTACTTATTTCAGGTGGGTTTAACATTGCATGAAAATAATAATGGGCACTTAGCCTGACGTGGGTTTGAGAATTGAGATATTTATATTAAAATGGCGTTAGATATCCGAGTGGGGTTTTGGCAAGAAAAAAGTTCAACGTTCGGACATTATTTCGATGAGAGACGAGATAAGTCAAATGGACCAGAACGACAGTTTTGAAAAAGTATCGCCCGATGCAAAAGTTGCTATTGAAGTCTTAAAACTTAGAAAAGAGTTTGGGCGAGGCAGAGTGGCTGTTGAAAACCTCTCGATAAAAATTAATGAAGGAGAAATATTTTGCCTTTTAGGCCACAGCGGGGCAGGTACTTTTATTTTAAATAGGATTCTCATCAACATTCTATTACATTTTGTCATTGGTTTTTATTCAGGAAAAACTACTACCTTCTCCATTCTAACGGGTAATTACATCGTTTGTATCGTAATACGAACCAGCTTCAGAGTTTTAGTATAACTTGATTTAATGTCAACATTTTATATAATCTATCCCAATTTAAGGTATGATGGCCCCCACTTCAGGAACGGCATTAGTAAACGATCTTGATGTACGACTTGACGTAGCCGAAATCCAGAAGTCGATTGGCTTTTGTCCTCAACATAATTTTTACTTCTCAAGCCTCACCGTTTCAGAACATCTAGAGTTCTTCGGACGGGTATGCATTTTGCTATGCTTTTCAAAGTTCACCAAGTCATCAATAAATTATATAACGAGGGTGTACTACTACTACTCTAGATGAAAGGATTGAGCAAAACGGAAGTCAAGGCAAGGATTCCTGACCTACTGCAGAAGCTTCAAATAGCAGATGAAGCCGAAAAATGTGGAAAAGCTTTGTCAGGTGGAGAACTTCGAAAGCTTGCCCTGGGATGTGCATTGATTGGAGATGCTAAGGTTATTTATTTTAATCTTTTACATGGTTAAAGTTACTATATTCCGGTTTTAATTCCCCTGGGGAAGTGTAGCTTAGAACATCTCTTAAAAAATCTCTTAAATACAGACAGCAGAGTAAGATATGACAACGTTTAATTTTTAATATGGAAACGAAGGGTTGAATCAAAACTTAATGCGGTAGTTTGTACTGTAATGTGTTAATAGCAATGAGGTTTTAAATCTTGCTCTCCCCAAAATCCGTCAGATCTTGTTCCTGGATGAATGCAGCAGTGGACTGGATCCAGAAGCAAGGCGATTTGTCTGGAATTTACTTTTGGTACGCTAATCAAAAACTTATACATTATTGTTTGTTTAGTTGGGTAATAAATAATATTATAAAGGGTATAATATTTATTACTCTTAGGAACAAAAGGGACAACGAACCATAGTTTTGACAACCCATTTCATGGAAGAGGCAGATGT
>JAQFZX010001531.1:0-28336 GCA_034682405.1 Hydroisotoma schaefferi | reverse complement strand
GATGTCTGATCTGATGATACACAAATAAGAGATTACTATACGTACAACAAGAATTAAACTATTTTTTACTTTTTAAGGGACAAGGAGCAAAACAAGATAGATAGATATGAAATGTATTATTTTATAGATTCGATCAACGGTAAGGCTCAGATTTCCCTTTTATCATTCATCCACCGAGTTAAGCCCAATCTGAACAAATCTTGGACCCTGGTTGTTTTTTGTGATGAAAGTTAGCTTAATCATTTGAAGTTTTGATATTAAGGTTCATGCTTTTGAACTTATATTTTAGGTTCAGTATGTTTCAAGATTAGATAAGTTATGGTTGGTGTATAGATGTAAGTTATTGACATAATAAAAATAGTATGCTTAAAATAGTTCCTTAATTTCAATTCAAAACATAAGGTAAATCGTATATCTGAATGAAGTGGCTGGATGGAACCATTGCAGTACAACAAAGGGAATGAAGTTTCAGTTTATCCGTAGAGGAAATACAATACAATAAAACCGGAAGGGTTGAGACTTCCAATCTTCATTGCTCATTTCGCCGTTTTTAACAAAGTCATGAAAGCATGCAATCGGCAATTATTTTTATTGCTAACTAAGCCCCTTATCCTAGATTAGATGAGGATTATTTTATTCAGTGATAGAATGACAGATTTTGTATCTATGTGAGATTTGAAGTACAGACTATTTCGTCATTTGGATTATTTCATTTGGATCGTATTGTCGTCGTTAGATTGTTATCAGGTCAGGTTTACCTTCATTAATCATTAGCATGAAAAGTTTTACGTTTTTCAAAGCTTAGTTAGTTAATGTCAAATGTATTCACTTATATTATACTATGAAGAACTATGCAAGATTTCGGGTCGCTATTATTGTCTTTCAAGCTGAATGAAAAAAATTCTTGAGAGTCCTCAAATCATTTTAATACCTATTACTTTCAGCTGTTGTTATATTTTTAAAGTATCGTTTGCAGGTGTAGATGTGGCTTTGAAATATTTATTATACAACATTTGTCAGTTTAAAATCCTTGCTTCCCTCAATTAACCCAATGACACTTCCAGAACGGAGTAAGTTATAAGCTATTGCAAAACCTTGCTAGTAGATAGATAATCCATTATTATTTGCAGAGCAGCGTGTAAAATGCAAATATAAACATCTAATAATCTCACGTTCCTTTTTCTATCTCTGCATTTTATAGCCACAGTCACAGTTCTACAGTTAAGCATTGTCAAAAGTCGTTGAAAAAACATACTAATGTAGGTAGTATAATAATTTTGAGCATGAATGAACGGATTTCATTCACATAAGCTCAGAATCATCCTAAGTTGTTGTTTTTCACCGTAGTAAAGTAATTCATTCCCCTGACTGACTATAAAATGGGTTTTAAAGGGCAAGTAAATAAATGAATGTGTGTCTGTCTAAATAACTAATAACCATACAACCACTTTGTCTTCTCTGACACACTTGATCTTCTTCGTTGCACTTAAAAATGCACTTCAATATTATACGGACATTATGTCGGCCAGTACTAACAAGCTGGTAGTTATGCCATGCTGCTTGATGCAGTTATTTCCTAAAATCCGTGCCATATTTTACTGCAGCTCGTAAAGATAATCTTTTAAAGGTTCCATTCTCATCACGACGATGATCTACGAGTAGCTTAGCCTTTACCTTTTGGTCTGGTGAATAAAAAATGTGCCATAAACATAGGAAGCAGTAAAAGTAAAGTATGTGGTTTATTAGGTTGTAGCAGGAAAGAGTGTTGTAGAAATGGATGAGAAATGCAGATAGCGATGAATGCAACTTAAAGCAAATTGGTTTCAAGAACGATGCAAGATGATGATAATTTTATGTAAAGCATTCTCTACTTTTTTCCCTTTCTGTAACAACATGGCATAACGTGAAATAAATAAGGATAAGGAACACGAGGGAAGATGAATGGTCGTGACTTATTGTTACGTGATTTTGTAAACTGTTTTTTAGGAACCACAGAGATACAATGTGGCCCTCAAAGGTCACGACTTCACCGGCTTGGGATTCAACATTTGTGGTAACATGAAGGATGGAATCTTTGTCAAGGATTTGATGCAACGAGGGCCGGCCTCTGAGTCTAAGCTTATTCTTCCAGGTAAATCTTACAAAGCTTGCATACGAACTAAGTGGATTTAGATTTAGAAATTAAGCATCACAGAAAGATAATTTAGTACGTAATTAAAAAGTAAGTCAGGTTGACTGAAGTGTTTTCTCCCAACATTCCGCTTGATTCTAGCACATTCATGTTTATTAGACGCGGACAAAGACAGACGAGACCGACTTCAAAAAGACACCGAGACTTACTTTGATTCAAATGAAAAGTTAATAGACAGGAATTACCATCCTGTAAGTCCCATCAATGCCGAAATATTTGACTCTGTCGGCATTTAGTGAATAGAATCAATCGGTCAATTGAAAACATTTTGCCCAACTAACATTAATTACGAGTAACCCAACTTGATCTCAATTTCTCCAATAAAAAACTGTACTTTTGACATTTACAATTAAGACAAATCCATTTGCATACTAGCCAACTTGCATTGCATACTTCAGAAACTAAGAAATGAACCCAAGGATTTCAAACAATGCGGATGCAATTAAAGTGTATTAATGGCCGTTTTAGTATAAATTATAGTAAAATGTAAATGTTTTCCAGCCCTTGTAATTGGTTGTCCAAAACATTCCTCGTTATTTCTTGCTAAATGTTTCAGGTGACCAAATAACAAGTATGACAGTGTCGTTCAAGCAAATGGTGCTGGAGGATGCTTTAACCCTACTAAGCTACGCATCCCCGTATGACGTGTCCCTAGACATGATACGGCATTCGGAGAAGTCATTATCACACAAAGGTCTTCTTGTCTCAACTCCAACTCATCCATCAGGTTCCTCTGGTCAGTCCAATACACTTGAGAGGGTGTGTCATCCATTCTTCAAGAGTCAATCAATCGACGACCTAAGAAAGGTATTACTATCTGTTTTATTATTCTAAGACCGGAGCTAATCTCTCTAAAAATGCGTTCGTATCTTGGCTTGTCCATCGCCCAAGTATCGTGGTCCATTCTCCATGTTCTGCTTATCAGCAAAAAATTGCATCAAGATTCCATTTCTTCAGGATGATAGAGTAGATTCTGAATACAATGTTACTCCAAAATAGCCATAAGGGATTTGTCGATAAATTTAGCTTGCTTTTATCTTTATCTTTGCTGCTATTCTTTATTTAAGCATCCATCTTATCCCATGGACGATAGATGGATAGCAGACAAGTAAGCGATAGTGATAGCGTTTCGAGATGACCGAAACCAAAAGTTTGACTGCCAGCTATAGCATTGTGTTTCGGAGATGTATTTTTTTATTTTTAAGAGATAGACGATTGCAGCTCCTTCTCCCTTTACTTATTGTACACCAGAAGTTAGTAGAATAGAAAGAATAGACGTACTTTTAACAAGCCCTTTAGGGAATTAGCCTTGCCAGCTCAATGATCTTCTAATGACCGGGCCCGATCTATCTTCGTTCTGACTGGAATTCTATTTGTATTAATGAGCTTTACTGTCGGGTTTTAATTTCGCTGGGGCTTGGAAATTATGGGAGCCAGAAAAAATTTAAAATAATTAAGCAAAGAGAGAGTGTGAAATGTAGTTTTGAAAAAGGAAAGGTTGCTATAAAGGTCTACCGCACCGGGGCGGGGCGTTATTTAGCAATTTGCAGTATTTTAGATTACAATATTTTTAAATCGGAGGTATTAAATCTAGTTGGTGACTATATTTCCGGAAGAAAGGCGTTAAAATTACAAATTAAATACTCTTAAAAGCAATCCACGTGAAGAAAGCAGAAATTGCATGTCTGATTTATAATTATCTATCAAGCGAAAGCCGGGTGCTGCTGCTGCCTGTGTTTCGCTGAACCCACAGATTTAGATAGTAGTGCTGAACCTGATTTATCCGATCCTTATCTTTATCCATCCATCACCCATCAATCTTCCCCTTCCCCGTGTGATGATGTGGACTTTTTTAATTGCTTGAAAAGTGTGTTAAATTAGAAAACTGTAACTCAGTGTGGGGTAAAAGAATTAATAGTCAATATTCGTGCCTCTAACTTACTTAGGCAGTGCATCTTTAATAAAAACATAAAACGATTTATTAGTATGAACTTATAAGTAGACATACTTAACATTTAAAAAGAAAGACTATACATCAAACTTATTTATAAAGCTCTGTATTCAATACTAATAATGATATTATTGAGCATTTCATCACGTACTTAATAAGTTTAAATATAAATAATAATTTTCATGCATGCATGCACGCATAATATCACTTCAGCCCGTTGGATTGCATTGGATAGATCATAAAAAGGAATTAGAGAAATAAACATTCTCATTCTCTTCAGCTTGATTCCCTGCCATGGTCGTTCTATTCGTATTCGTGATGATGAGTCTCTATTTATTTGATGCTTCTTTATCCCATTAAAATTAAAATGTACACAACATAATCCAATCGACATACTCACATACTTACGATGAACGAGGATAAATAAAACTTTTTAATTACTTGAGCTACACGCTTAAAGTGAATTAAGAACTTGCTGCTTGCTTTGCTGTTGCTGCGAGAGTGAATGAGCTTTCATATCAATGTTTACGTTTACAAATCTTTATTAGTAAATAAAAACCACTTCTTCTTGGCTTTAAATCATTTATATCGCTTTTTCATAGCCAACTATAAAGTATATTTGAGAGGCGGTGATGCTTAAGAAATTGCGTACGTGGATTGCGTATGCATAGGGATATTTGTGAGCTAAAATAAAAAATGTTTTATAGTTAAATTCATAAACTTTACTATCAATAATTGAAAGTAGTAGTATAGTTCCTTAATATGATTTTAATTCACTTGCAACCCTTCAAACAAACACAAGCAAGAACAAGATAAGTTTACACAAGTAAAGTTTCTAATGACCAGCTAACGACTTCTGATTGAAGAAAATAATTAATAAGTTTTATTTCAAGTAATTTAATTGCTTCCATTTTTAATTTTTTTTGGAAGATGTGTGCTTTGTATCATTTTATCACTTAAATCACCCACGACTTGCTATGCTGCGGTGACAATCCTTAAAACAATAAATAAAATGATGCATAAATTAATGAGAAAGTTTTTTTCCCATCTTTGTACTGCTTGTATTTACTTTACTTAATGAACAAAGGGACGATCATAAATCTTAAGATGAGAATGTTTGAATCAGGAAAAAGTGTAGTATTTTGCAGTACAAGGGTTAGGAGTGGGTTGCTTTGGTTGGTCATTAAATACCTTTGGTAATAATGGCGTTAATGATTAGTAATTGAGCCTGTGAATGTTTTTGATATAAAACCTGCTGCTTTTGTGTAGTTTTCCTGTAGAGCTGGAAAGTTAGCAAGATAAAAGTTGTTGAAAAGTTCTGCTTCTTTGATAAAACTTGGAGGGGGAGTGTAACATAGCGTATGTCTAATGTCTGTCTGACAAATTTTGTAAGTCTCTTGGGAAAAATGCAAATGTCAGATTGTTTTAAGTTATTTGTTTTAGTCATGCCATCCAAGCAGCAAGCTTTGGTATTTGGTTTAGTAGTAAAGAAATTTAAAAATATGAATATGCGATTAGCCAGAACAGGTGGAGAGAGGTAGTTAGTTGGTAATCTTTACTGAAGAGGATAATAAATGACAGAGGTAGGTAGAAAGAAAGAGGAACCCGATCGGTGGCCTATTTACCTTGTGAATTTGCATACGAATGACTTTGATACTGATTAATCAGACAAGACATCACTTTTCATCATGAGGCGAGAAGGATGGGTAATAATTTTGCGGATAGAAAGATAAGACAAGGCAAGGGGGTGAAGATGAGATTTGAGGATTCGATATAAACCATGCATAACTTATAGCTCTGTAAATTGCGGAATACATAAGGGAAGTTTTTAAAACTTCTATGCTTTTTCATCCTCTCGTACACAATTTCAAGACAAGTCATGGTGCATATAAGAAGAAAGCAACGATTGATTGTCATTAAAGGGAAAAAGACTCGGTAGGACGCCATAGGGCTAACTGGTTGTATTGAAGGTTTCATTGGAAATCAAAGTCGGAATCTATTAAATACCTTAGAGTAGTTTGTACTTGTAGTTTGTAATGTTTGTAAAAAACTGAATGCAAGTCTTATTTTTTATTGTTGCTGCTAGTGCTTTTATTGTGTGTGCTATTTTGTTGTGATTTTTTTCGCTTGTTGACTACAAAGTCCATATTCATTCAACACCGCCCATTCCTTCACAGCTTTTAAAGTGGTATAAAGATGCGATTCTGCTTAAGAATGCTTTGCTGATGCTAAATATACTCTCTTCATTGAGTAGATTGCTCATCCTTCGGTTTCATACAGATAAAATGAGAAAAATGTTTGTCTGAATCCGCAGGTGGGGAAGGAACACTTGGATATGCAAGTGAGTCGAGTGAAAAAGCAATCGAATGGGGTTCATGGCAAGCCCACTTCTTCCTCGATAACAATGGAGGTTCCGACTGTGGTCGTCGTGGGTAATAATGAGACTCGAGTAGCATCCTCATCATCAACGGCACAATCTCATCAGCTAAAATCTCCTCAAACGGCTGTCATCTTGCCCAATGTCAATTTAAAGTTGGGAACAGGAACGGGTAGAATTAGCCAGGAGGCTCATCAAAGGCGAAGTCCTCCTATGGATCAATCAACCGATGAAACAGACTCCCCTAGAGCCTCCATTGTCCAAGGAATTAAAGTCGTAGCTAAGATGTCTAAACCAGAAATCACTCCACGAGCCAAAACAAAGGTTACAAACGTGCAAAAAGCAGCAGCAGCTTCACTGGATAAGAAACAAAGTATGAACAAAATGATTATGGAAGGGGGTGGAGTTGTTGAGGCAATCTCTCCTGTAGTTAAAATGTCAGCAGAGTTTGAACATCTCGTTAGAGAGCAGGCAATCGGTGGCCATGTTGATGTTAATACGGATGGTCTTGACAGGACCAAAATATCAGAGGAAAACCATCATTCTGCTGTAATTGATGTAAATTCTGTACAAGTTGGTGTTCCACAACCGTCGATAAAAGTTGAAAAGATGGATGGAACTAGAATTAACATGGAAATTCCATCATCATTATCTATTCATGAAAAGTCCCCTTCAATGCTACGAATGAAACAAGTAGGGGAAGCTGAAATGAAGGAAACTAAAGGTAAAAATCCCCACGTACAAATTGAGATGGGAAGTATACCGGAAGTTTCCATAAACATAGGAGGAGGGTCGATGGAGGAATCTCCTGTGAAAAAGCCACAACGGGGTCAGAAAATGGGTAAAGATAAAGAAAAAGAGAAGGCTGACAAAAACAAAGAAAAGGAGATGAAAAAAGCTGCAGAGAAAGAAAAAGAGTTGTTAAGAAAGGCTGCTGCTGATAAAGATAAAGAGGCCAAAAAGGCTGCGGCTGAGAAAGAGATGAAAAAAGGGGATAAAGATAAAGACAAGGTAAAGGAAGCCCCCCAAGGTGAAACTGGGGAACAATCCGGAGAAAAATCAAAGTTTGGCAAATTCGGGTTCGGGATAAATCTCCCCGATATCAGTTTAAACTTTGGCAAGGGCCATAGCAGTAGTAGTAGTAGCAATGCCAAAGCTGAGGAAAAGAGTAAAGACAAATCGGATAAAGATGTAAGTAGCAAAGAGCTGGAAAAGAGCTCAGAAACTATTGGAATGGATACTTCAGCAACCAAGGAAGAAAAGCCGGGTAAGAAAGTAGAAAAGGAAGTTAAGGATAAGTCATCCAAAGACAAAGGGAAGGAAATGAGTACCAAGCCGGCAGCAACTACAGTTGCTCTGTCCTCAAAAAATGATGTAGATGTCACAAAGTCCAGCAAAGATGTAAATGAACAAGGAGGGCAAGAAAAACAGCAACCACTAGAGAAATCTTCATCAAGTTCAGGGCTTCTTTTTGCTCTTAAACTCCCTCATTTTGATAAACAACTTTTAAGAAGAAAAGACAGCAGTGGGAGTAGTTCTGGAGAGAAAGAGGGGGAAGTTGGTGTGGATAAGGATCCAAATGCCTCTAAAAGTACCAAAGCTACTGAATCTCTGGCTAAAACTTCCAAAGGGAAAGATAAGGAAAAGTCATCAAAGACAAAAGATAAACCTAGTTCACGACCAACTTCTCCTGAAAGGCAGAAGGAGACAAAGGAATACGAATCTCAGGATGAGAATGACCGACCCGAATCTGCCGACAGTTTGGGTGCCATGGGTTCTGAAAAAGCTGCAAAGAAATCCGGTGGGGGTGGTTTCCACATGCCCCATCTTGGAATAAAGCTCCCTAAATTTGGCCATAGTAAGCAAACATACTCCTTTGAAAATGCTGGAGAAGGGTCATCAAAGGATGGGAAGGGGTTTACTAGTGAAATACCCACAAGTGTTGAAGAGTCTGCGAAAACAGGAGCTGTAAAGGTCGAGATCGGTGCTGAGGCTCCCGATTTCAAAAAAATGACATCCGCATCCGTTGCTTCTATGAATGCATCCGTGGACGAGGTAAAGGACCAAGTTCTGCAAAATGTTGGTGATGCCGAGAGGCAACTTGAGAAGAAAGTTAAGGATGAGAGTAAGATGGGATCTGGGCAAAAAGGAAGCATAATCCAGGTACAACTCCCTTCAGTGAAAGTAAACCCTGTAGAAATTGACACAAAGGATGTTGTTGATGCCAAAGTTGGGGAACTGGAAATAAAACCGGTTTCGCTAACTCTTGTCAGTTCATCAAGTCCGGAGTCTAGCCTGGTTAAAGATGATACCACTCCAATGGCTGGAGTTACTAAGGGAGAAGAGATGTCTGAGAAGGAGCCAAAAGCTCAAGAAAATAAACCAGGTTTAGTCTCAAAAGGACTAAAGGGACTACGTGACTTGAAAGATAAAGTGACAAGTAAACTTTCCCACGATAATCAAGCCCATAACCTCAGTTCTAGCGATGATGAAGGTGGGCTTGATGGAGATCAGGAAAAAATTGCCGCAAAAGAGAAAGCCAAACGGGACAAAAAGGCTGCTAAGGAAGCTAGAGAAAAGGCAACAGCCGAGGTTAAAAAGGAAAAAGATAGGATCAAGGCAGAGAAAAAGGCCCAAAAGGCTGAAATTAAGAAGGCTAAGAAAGCCACTGGAGCTGGTAAGGATTCTAGTGATTCTTCATCCTCAAGCTCGGATGAGTCGGATGGAGAGGCTGATGGGAAAGATAAGAAGAAATCCAAATCTAAGGACAAGGTAAAGAGTAGCAAGAAAGCAGAAAAGGATAAGAAAGCTAAAAAGCGTACAACTAGTCCAAGTCCTGGCATTCCGATCCCGGTTGAGACGATTGAAATTGAAGTCCAACATCCAAAGATGGAAATGTCAAAAAAGTCGGAAATTGAAATGAGCCAAAGTGCCATTCATGTGAAGATACCAAAGCCACCTGTTGCTAGTAGAAAGTCAAAAGAGTCCTTAAAGGAAGAAAAACCCGAGAAAGATGCAGATAAGGTTAAGAGCTCTGAGAAAAAGGTAAAGGACAAGAAATCTGCTAAAGATGCTTCAGCCAAGGTAGGTGGGGGAGTTAGTTCAAGCTCCTCAAGTAGTTCAAGCTCGTCTGAAAGTGACGGAGAAAATGAAATGAGGGACTCTTCAGGAAAGCCGAAAAAACCAAAACGATCAGCCAAGCGGAAGGCACCTGTCCCTCCTTCCACAGAGTTATCCAGCACAAAGGACAAATTATCCATGGAAAAAACTCCCTTGTCCCTAGAACTTCCAAATGGGAAGAGGATGACCATAATAACATCGGCAGAGGTTAGCTCCCCACCGAAGGAAATCGTAGAATCATCTGCTTCAGCTCAGCAGATGCATGAATCTCCTACTAATGCCAAAACTCCTGAAAGTGGACGAAAATCTGCTTCCTTTGGAGATTTAAGTAGTTTGCAACAAAAGCCATCCAAGGTGGACAATTTGGAACGGGCTATGTCAGTAGATATGGCTGCTGACAGTGAGCAATTGAGCCCAACAAGTAGTCCCAGCATGCCTTTAGGCTCTGCTTTAGAAGATTTGAGCGCAGATCCCGATTCCAAAGTTTTTATCCCACATTTCCACCGACAGCATCCCGGAGCTCAGAAAGGTAAAGAGACTCTCTCTCCCAGTTCAAGTTCCGAGACCCTCAAGGCCGCACCAACCTCTGTCGTTCAGATCTTTCCTAAAGAATCCCTTACAGTTGTCACCCACACGAATACCCAAAGTGAAGAAAGGGCCGAGGTGGCCAGAACGCATCAAATCAGCATAATTGGTGCTGGTTCAGAGATTACTACGACTACTTCAACCGAGTCTCCAACAGTCTCAGTTAACATCCACCAAACACAGGCTCAAGAGCAGTCAACTCAAATACAGAAAATGATGAATGAGACGATTTCAATGATGAATAACATCGTGCATAAAATGGACAGTCCGTCATTAGTCCGTTCAGTCACCGGGGAGAAAGTTAATGAGAGTGAGAAGAATAGTATAAATAAAGTTACAGTGTCAACTTCACTAACTTCCCAAAGTACCCCTTCTCCTGTAGACGCAAAATTAACTAAACGTTCTTCCGGAGATGAGGTTACCATTTCCACTTCTGGGAGTTCAGTTCTTGATAAAGCAGAGGTGGAACGAGTGGCCCGAGAAGCCGTGGATGAAATAATGGCTCAGATAAACCTAACCCAAGTGGATGGCTCTGGTGCAATTAGCAGTAGGCTAAATGGCAAAAGTTCCCCTGCTGCTTCTGATGGAAAGCATCCCGTAGCGATGGTTTCAGTAGTTAGTGGTAGTAGCAATGGCAAGAAATCTGCTTCCAGTGGCTCCGGATCAGAAGTTAAAAGTGAGATGAGCTTGGGCATGGATGTGGTGGAGCCTTCGGGGAAAAATATTACCGTAATGAACATCAAGAATGTGATCGAACAGGCTGATGATGTGGTAAAACATGGTCACGTAGTAGTAGGGACTAAATCCACTTCATCTAACAAAAAAGCTAGTACTTCCACTACTTCTAGCAAAACTCAAACTACTACAAGCAATTCAGGAACAAGTGCCGCTTTACTAAGAGGAGATAGCAAGTCCAGGCTTATGCAAACTGTTGCGGATGCAAATACAATTAAAGTTAATCCAATATCACCTTTGAGAAAGGATTCATCAATGTCATCTTCCTCGTCATCGGTCGACTCCTCTCCAGAAGTCCGTATGGAGGCCAAACCATTCCTTATTGTTGAGGCTGAGAAATCCTCTTCAGTTCAGAATAATTCCAAAGCTCCCAGTAACGGTCAAACTATTGAGATAAGTGCCCAAGAATTGGATGGGATAATGATGTCTCATGCGGAGTTTTTACAAAAGCAGGCTGCAGCGAGAACCCCACAGGATTCCCTCGATGACCCATCAGGTCTTAAGGATGGGAGCTTTGACAATTGGGTTTATGTTGAGCAGAAAAACCAAGCTAATGAGCTCACTTGCTCTCATTCTCATTCAGATCCGGAACCCTCCACTTCCTCGTCGAATGATGATGATGACCTTCCCTACAATAGAAACGGGGCTTTGAGTCCCACTACTTATAAGATGGAGACCGAGTACAAGTATCAGACTTCGGAGATGAGGGTCACAAGCTCACCTATCCCCCCTGGAGAACCGAATAATACAGGAAAGACGACTGTGTATTCTACCACAATGACATTACCGCAGAAGACTGTCACCCAAATCACTCTTGGGGAGCCTATTATAGATTCGAATGGGAGGATTGTCTCGAAAATTACTTTGGACTCTGGTGGTCTCGTAAATAACGATGGGGAAGAGGATCTTCCCAAACTTCAGCCTATGAAATAAAATAACCCAAAGAGGCTGTAAGAATGCTAGAGTATTTGGAATTTTTATAGTGGACTAGCTTTAAGTAATATAGCATGGAAATTAAGTAGTACAAGTTTGCGGTGAGGGAATGTAATTAGTTGAGTGTAGTAGTGCCAAGTATGATAAAAAAAATACGGGGAAAGGTTGTGCTTTTCTAGCCTTAGTTGTTGTACAATAGCTTTTAGGTAATAGATTTTAAAGAAGAGTTTAAAAATATAGGTAATATAATATATTCAGAGGAACATAAAACAATAGGAAAAGAGGGGATATTATTATTATGCATTGCATGAAACCTATGCGGTTGTTACCATACTTTGTACATTTGCATTTACTTTTTTCAAATCTATTTTCAAGAATCAGGGAGGAAATAATACCGATAGGAAACCCAAACCCGGTTTAATGCTTTTAAAGACCCACCGTTCTCTGGAAAATATATTTTCTTACCTCAAAGTAAGAGCGATTAAAAGAGTTGCATGAATATAAATTAATCGCCATATTGTACGCTAGAACTATATGTTTTTAAGTAAGGTGCTTTCTAATGACAAATAACGTGAGGTTAAGATTAAGCAATAGTTTGAATTGAAAACACTAGATTAATGCATTATTGTATTTATAAAGTAGATTAGTTCTGTTAGGGCTGTAAAAATTAATTAAGAAAGTTAACATACACATTTGATTAAAGTTAACTCAACACGCGTATCTTTTATCAAGAACGCTCCAGTCAGCATTGCTGTACTGGGTTTGCGAACTGACATTCAATCCTTGTAAAAAAGTACCAACAGACAGTGTATCATATTCATAATTTAAGGTTACAGTTGCTTACTTATTTTACCAAATTCTACAAATTTTATTCATCGCGGATTAATTTTTGTGCATGGAAGTCTGTAATATACATCCATATTTTAATGCATATTTGTTTTCAGCGAGCTTTGTCGATTTTATTAAAACTGTACATCTGATTAAGGTATTAGCTTTTAAATGCAAAAGGAAAAATGCTATTTCGTGTATGAAGCAATAATCACAGGTTTCTTGTAAAAAGTAAGAATATGAACAATACTTTAATTAGTTTATAGGATTAATTTCAAGCTTTATGATCCAGAAGGATGCATGCAAAGAAAGTAGTTTACAACTGGTGGTTTGAAGTAAAATTATTCTTATGAAGCTAAATTATAACCAATTAGATGAGAAGGAGGAGCATTAAACAAATCCCAATTAGCAACAATAATCAATTTAGAGTTGACTTATATCGAATTGAATTGTTTATCTCTTTTATAGAGCATAAAAAGCGGCCAGTAGTAATTTAGCGTGATTTTAGTCGTAAATGGTATAAGTTCAGTTCAGAATATTATAGAAAGTATTGTAGTAGTTTTAAATTACTGATTTTATTATTATGATGAGTTCGTAAGTCAAGTAAATTCAAGTTGCAAGTAGGCCGTCGGATAGAATCTTAGGTTGTAAGTAATCTAATGCAATAAGTGCAGAAAAATTTGGAAACTCTTTCTCAGTTGAGACACGCTAACTAAAAAGGTATAATGCCAGGCCAGACCGACAAATCGTTAATTTGTAAGAACAATCTGGGCACAAACAGTAAAACATATTAAAAAACAATCTGTGATTTCTGAGTTCAAACTCACAAGTATCATTTATCAAACAAACCTATAAGCAGAAATTAAAACATTCCAAAATTATATCCTTGTCCTTGGTACATATGCGATCATTCATAACCTAAGGTGTGTATTCAAACTGGGCTCTTCCTTTTCAAATCTTTTAAATTAAAACTAAATTAAGTGATACTTAATTGCTCAAAGTAAAATAAGTCGGCCCTTTGAGCAGCTATTTCTTGTATGTTTTTGTAAATATAATTTGATGCATATTTTTAGTTCAAATCAGTCGGATTAGGTAATCGTATAGGTGTAGCAATAGCAAAACTCGGTAGATCAAATAAGCGTTAGAGAGATGCATTCTGCAGCAACAACCCAGCAACGCAACGCAACGCTTCGCTTGAGTTTACGACAATCCAGCTAATGCCTTCTTCAAAAACATTCCGTCCAATAAATGTAAATGTTTTGTACAGTTTTATTTAGTTTTAGAATTTAGATCCAAAGGTTTTAATTTTACTTTATAGTTAATTTCACAATTCATCTTCTAATACCTTTTTTAAATCTTTAATATCCCAAGTGGTTTTTTAGTTTACAACTTTTCCAAAACTTACTTTTATTAACATTTCACTTCCATCCTTGATGGTTGTGTAGGCCATGATAGCTTTCAGTTGTATAAAAAGTTTATTATATAGTTTATAAATAGTTAGATTAATTGATTACTATTAGTTAACGTAAAAGCTGGTCTAACGACTGGCTTACGTGTGCTGGGAATGCTGCAATATTTGTGAAATATTTTGTAGAGTTTATTACTTATAATTAATACGTCTTAGGTTAGCTTCTAATTATTTAGTTTTATTTTTAATTTCTGTAAAATATGGGTGATCATTTTCTCTTAATTTTTGAGCGCAGATTTGCTCATCAGGATTATTTCTACAAATGTCACAATTTTCTGCATTCTTAAAGTCTAAAGAGATTTAATTTTGCCTTGCTAAATGATTGCTTGAAATTCATGTTTGATTTTATTAATAATACATTATCTGTAATTTTATTGTTAGTCATACATATAACATTCAAAATAGTACTGAGTTTGTGTGCCATTTAATTAAGCTTATCGGTAGTTAAAATTCCTTCATTCTCTTTAAGTATCTTTATGTTCAATTGATGAATTTTCTTGGTGTACGTTTTGTAGATAAAATGTGGTTTATCTTTAGTTATTTTGTTAATTTTATTTTGTCGTATTAGATAATTTAATTTTTTGTTAATTTCTTAAAGTAAGTCAGTAATTTGTCCGTGACATCAAGTCCGACGAAGAATGCGTTGCAGCCAATCAAAAATGTAACAAGTGCCGAAAGAAGTAATGCTACAGACACGCATTTTCATAGCCTTTGAAAAGCGTTGTTTTGCAGACATGAAAAAACCGTGCATTTGGAATGGTGTATATAGTATTTGATAAATAATATTAAATTACACTAGGTAGAATAATTATATGAAGCTCTTTAGTTAAGTTTTAATTTAGGTAATAACAATTCTGACATTATGAAGTGAGAATGTAGTAATTCTAAATTTTGACTTGAAGAACTTTTAGCTAGTTAGCCTGTGCATGAACGTTAATAATGATTAATTAACTCGGAGTCCAAGAAAAAATATTATAAATAAAATTGGCGTATCTAGCGAATTACTAGGGCATGGATGTTTCAAGTAAATCCAAAACATTGTGGCATGTGAATTACTAAATAAATACGATTATCGTTATGATTATGGATATGTGTACCCAACCGCCATTAAATGAGAATTATTTGGTCTAAACTAACCGTTATTTTAAGATTGTAACCTTAAATACGAAATACACGATGGTTAATGAATGTATAATGATGATAATACACAAAACCAGCATAAGGACACTGTGGTTTAAATGGAATAAATAAAACCGTATTTGCTTTATTAAAAAATTGAGGAAAACATTTATAATCAAACATCATGCATATATTATATTTCCGGTTTAATTCCCGAATTAAGTAGTTGCTTCCCGAGATATTATTCCGTACGTACCTGTTAATCGATTTTTAAATTTTTAGTTAGTGAAAATAATTTCCGAAATTAAAACAAAAATATGACCATTTTATTTTTACTACGTAACAACTTATTTATTTATAGCATATTCATCTTTACAGGTGGATACACTAGACTAATAATTATTTGTGCCCTAATCGTAATATAATATTCTACGGGATTTTTACTATACACAATAAGGCAAATGCATATTCAGTAATAATACATGGCTAGCTATAACTCCGAAGTTACATTGGAATATTTGACTGGGAGAGGGTTACTACGCGCCCCACCTAAAATACTCCATTTGCTTTCTTCAGATTATTGGACGAATGTTGACGAGAAAGACAGGATGAATGTAATGCATGCAAAGGCGATCAGCATGTTTATTCGAAACTTTCCACCCTAAAAAACAATAAAACGAGGATTTGCAATAAAAAAGACTGATACGCCAGAAAATTAAAGTACCAAGTAGAGCTACAACTAAACTATCACTTACAGGAACTTCGACTTCGTCAAAACGAGCCTCTACCGTGGGAAAGTGCCTACGTCGCGGTATCATTCCGAACTTTCTGTCCAGAGAGCAAATGTGAAACTGTATGGGATTAAAACACAAGTTTATGAAAAAACCAATTACAATCGTTCCACTTGATAACATTAGTAAACCGATTTCAGACTTACGGTAAGGATAAGCATGAAAATTCCTTGGGTTATAAGCATAAAGTAGACGAGGAGCTTTGACACCCGTCCCACTCCAGGGGCTGTCTCAACACAGGCCACTGTAAGTGGAGAAGAAATATCCAGTTTTAAAGTACAAAACATTCCATCTTCAAAGTTATTTTTTATTGATTATTTAACCATAAACTCACTTGCAAGGGATATAGTCACATAGCCAAGACAGCCATGAAAAAACTCGGCACAAGTATTTATCCAAGAATTCTTATGCCTTCCCCAAGAAGTAAGGTAGCAAAAAGCTAGAGTCATTATGTAAACATTTCCAATTACCACATGGTCATACCCACTGACGGTCACTGCACCGGAGAAATATCCAAAGTAAATCATCCCAGAAGATATCATCCCACCGATCAAATGCATCTATATTACCAATTTGAAGAACAAACAAACGGTTGAAGTACACAACGAACGGCATATATACCTCATTTTGAAGTAATAAATGGGCGAAAAGGATTTGAGAAGCAAGCGTTCGTTAGAAGTTGGCCTAAATTTCCCATGCAAAGCTTTCAATCCCAAAACATTTACTGCAAGAAGCCTATAACTACTATTTCGAGAGTTGGTCAAGGAAAAGTAACATACCCAATACCACAGCTTGACTCCCTTGTAAGTTTGGAGATTGAAGGTTTCTTTGTAAAATCTGGCAATATAGATGACAATAGGTTGTAGGCAAAAGTTGGTCATGATCATGATTTGTCCGTGAAACGTCCTTTTGAAGATGGAATGAGGCGTTGTTGTAATAGTTGGTGCAGTAGTTGTCGGAATGGTGCTGCACGGGGGACACGGAATATAGTCAAAGTCTGCCGTCTCAGTTTCTACGGTGCAGGAACTGGGTTTGGGTGAGCTCGGGAAATAGCAAATGTTGGATTCATCCCCCTTCTCAATGGTATTGGAAGGTTTCTGCTTTGCTGCACTTTCCTCACAACTGTATGATTTTTCATAATGATTGATCGCACTGTTGGTGTACTCCGACTTTGGATTTTGTTCGTATTTAACACAACAGCCGAATTTGCTACTCATTTCAAAGTCATAGAACTTCCTTGGATGGGCTAGCGTTATTTCATTAGAAGATCTAGCGTGGCAACTGACGGAATCGATGAATGGAGGGTAATATGGGGATGGGAAGTTATCACTTTGGTACTTTTGGTCTCGAATGGTCACAGCGTAGGGGAAACTCTTGACTAGGTCGTATTCATGCTTCGTGAAACTCCTCACCGCCATTATGCTGAAACAGAGAAAAAGGTTTGCATTTGCAAATTACAACGATAATGGCAAAAGGTTGGATATGCAATTTGTTAAAGGTAACTACAGGAATTGGAAGCGTCTAGTTTCCGCACAGGGAGTGCTGTACCACCGGAAGTTTGCGTGGATTTCATCCTGCTTTCCAACCTCGGTGTCAGATTGAAGAGAGTTATTCCCATATGGCATAAGATAATGGTAGAGCAAGGCCGTAGGATGCTGAAGGATTAAATAAGTTTAGGGTAACAAAGATATCCAAATGGCATCTTGTTACTTTAAGAAACGCTGTGAGTTTTCAAATACCTCGACAGAAATGACCGGTCGCTTCCGACAAGGGACGCTCTTGGTGTAGAAGCGTTTATGACAATCAATGCATGAAAATTCATCGCTTTTGGGTTCGAAAAATTGTCCAGTTGGTAATCCCATAGTTAGAGGATTGTGATTTGCCTGGATTATGACTCCTTCCAGGGGAAGAGGTTCCCATTTTTCAGGAATTCCTGCTGTGTAACTTCGCTTCTTTTCGGCTTTGAACATGACGTGGACCGTTTTGAAGAGGATTCCATCCCTGCCGACGTCTTTGATGTCTGTTCGGACCTCGTAGAAACGAAGATCATAGCGGAAGTTTTTTTCGTCATTGATAAACCGGTGGGTTCTCCTGAGAAGGGGGATGAACTGACTCATAGGCCAACCGTGAAGCTCGGGTTCGTCCTTTCCAGTTACGCACCATTGTATGCCTCTGTAGTCCGGGACGGGTCGTAGTGTAAAGGGTTCACTTTGCCAAGGGACTTTCAATCTAGCTTCTATGACTGTGGGGAAATTAAGCGTTAAAAATATTATAACTACAACTAGGGAAATAAGACTTGGGACCTTTTTGACCATTTTCAGTTTTCAGGATTTAACAGTGTCCTGCTAAGTTTGAATCGATGATAAAGAGAAACTTCATTCGTAAGAGCCAAAAGTATTTTTACAAAGTCAACGAACGTCGTTTGGATTGCCGAGACATGCTTTATTTATGTGACTGTTACCAATAGTTATTTTCAAAATACTGAAGAAACTCCATGCCAAAGTTCGACTCAGGTACCCAACTTTTACTTTGAGATGGAAATTGAAGTAACTTTATTTTAAAGACAAGCCCCCCTCCCAGGTCGGAAGGTAAAGGGCATACGTTATACCTTACATTACTTTGTACAATGATATGATATGTTTATCGAAAAAATGATGCGAAAAACTTGAAATTATTAAGAATATTAATAAAATAATTATACAGAGCAAGCGTTTATGTAGCCGACTGCTTGTAATTCTTAGTTTCCATTAGCTTTTTGCCGCACATTGCACAGATTCCTTTGCTATAAGCACACGGCTGGCAATAATGGGAGCCTGCTTGATGAACCTTCTGTTTGCATATTCTACACTGTTCAAATTTAGTTGTGTACGGATTATACTTGGCTTTCTTCGATGATAAGAGCTTATTCTCGTTAACCTTCAAGGATATAAAGTCAAATTAATTTTAAAACGGTCCAGGCCGACCTTGCTGAGGTACTATTATTGTTTACGCACTTTTTAGCAAGGCCTGCCATGGTTTGTAAGTTCGTTTAATATATTTTTATCACCTTTCTGCCTCCACTTTCGGTTGTATTTCTGGCTCCAGCTTTCCAAACGTCTGGTACAATTACTTTCCCAACTTTCTTCTGGCATTTGTCGCAAACCATCTTTCGATTTGATTTCCAATCCAATTTCCAATTACAACAATTATATCCCTGCCTTGTTTTTAGTTTATCTTATTTTGCTTCACCGCAAATTGAGATTGAGAGTGTCCGTCCGTAACAAAACATGCAATGTGTCTGTCCGAGCTAGATGCAAATAAATTACAATTACACGTCGTTTAGCTAAATGCACGTATAAAATTAGAAATTAAAAATAATTCGTCGTATTTTTTAAATTCCAAAAACCTGGAACACTTTATATAAATTATGCTTCAACCGGTACAACTTTACCTCAGTTAATCGCCACAAACGCCCAGATTCCAGCACTTTCCCCAGTATTTTGCAATTTATTTCAGCTATTTCCAAACTTGTAAATATTTCACAGAATTCACAGATGAGTTTTCTTGCTACAGAGATACTCAAAATCTTGTTTTTGTTTACCTTAAATTTATTTTTAAAAACCCCGCGTGGCCCATAGAAAGGAGCTCCTGAGCCCTATTGTCGGAAGTGTAAACCAGTCCTAGAGCCTCTGTTCCAAATAAAAATTTAAAAAACCCAGGCCTCATTTTTTTAATGCGAAAAACCCTCAATTACTCGAGTAAATCATCGCTAAATCTTTTTAAAAAACCCCAAAAGCCTCATTTTCAAGTTGATTTAACACAATTTTAAGAAGTTTTTCAGAACTCCGGTCAGCTAAAGATAAATGTACTTCTTGGTAGATGGCCTCATTGGCTCAAAAAACGGAGTTTAACCCCTTTTTGTATTGAATGAATGAAGTCATCATCTCTCTCCTGCTCAAGTCACACCTCCGACAATAGGGAAGGTGTGCAGTTTTTCCGAGCCGTTTTTTATTATTCTAACAATATCTAAAATAACTTGGAGGATTGGGTGTGCTTTGGATGGATTTGGATAACTTTAAAAGGTAAGAAGAACTGGATTTTGTAGGAAATATTGTGGTTAATTGGCTACAAAAGTTAGAGAGATTTAAGTATTAAATTAAAGGTAGGTAGGAGTCAGCCAGTCGTAAAATAATTCTGAAGAACGAGAGACAGAGAGCGAAGCTGTCAGCAGAAAGGTAGACGGTTTTAAGAGACTTTTAAAGAAGACATTGAATTTATAGTATGATTTGGTGTTTTTTTGGCATATTCGGCAGGTTCTTCCGTACTAGTGCGGTGGGTATTAAGAATTAGGGACTGCTGAGTGCTGAGGGGGTGTTAATCTTCAAGATCTTGAGAAAAAAACGGGCAAATAGTCGCTGTTTTTAGAAGTCTAAGTCCAACTTCCCCGTTTCGTTTGTTGATTATTCATCTGGTTTAAGAGCGTCAAGCTGTTTTTAGGAGTTTGTGCTGATTTTAAGACTAACTGGGTTAAGTTCTGTCAATATTTGGCAATTTGGGATAAATTGCTGTCCTGCTGTAAGTATTACTACTTTGGGTGGTTTTTTTTTAAGAAGTTGGATTTATTTTTAAAATAACAGGAGTTTAAGGTTGAAATGTAGGAAAAACGGGAAACGGGACTGTGACTTTGATTTGGTCCGAATAACAGTTGTTTGCTTGTGTATCTCTTATCAGTATTCCTTATCTTTTTAGATATGCTAAGAGTTTTATGTTATCTATCCTCTAAATCCTAATGCGACTTTTTTTTTTGTTTACTTTGGCTATAGGATACTTGGGTAGGGTAGAACGACAGGAGGAACGAAGCTGAAGGGCATCAATTGACGATAAAAATTGGATTTCCATTATATTTGTTTGTTGGGGATTTGCTACCTGGATTAACGTAGTAGAGGCTTGATAAAAGAGAAACATGAACTGATTGGATTGCCTGAGTTGTATTTCACTTTGTATATTGTCGAAGTGATCGATAACTTTAGCTAGCCATCGGATGATGTGAGTAAAACATTCTATTGTCTTTTAAACTAAGAGGTTTTGCATATTTTCTTCTGGGAAATAAGTTTGTAATTGGTTTTAATTATTTACTTCATTAGAAAGTCACATTTGGAAAAGATGACGCAGCTTACGCAAGACGAAATTGTGAGTAGCACTAAAACGGTGATCTCAGGATTGGAGTCCTTGAAGATAGAACATCATGCCGGGTTGCAAGCGTTAGATCCTAATAAAACTGCGAATCAAGATGTTGGAGGGGACAGCGTAATTGTGAACGAAAAGTCAGATATTCTACACAAATCTTTGGATATGATTGACATTGGCGTTGAGGAAGCCAAGGTATGAATGCATGATGCATACGTTGTAAAAAGCGGTCAGACGAAAACATTCTGTTGATAAATGCTTTTATGATTCTTAGGTAATGGTCGCACTTGCAACTCACATGCAAATAACTGAAGCCGAAAAGCAAAAGCTGCGGACCCAGGTGAAAAGATTGTGTCAAGAAAATGCTTGGCTACGAGATGAACTAGCTACAACTCAACAGCGTTTGCAAGCCTCAGAGCAGTCAGTAGCCCAGCTAGAAGAAGAGAAAAAACAGCTGGAGTTTTTTAATTCGATAAAAAAATATGACCAAGATGTAAGAATTGTTATTGAAAATTTTCTTAGTTGCTCCTGTTTAACGTAAATTCATAATTTTTACGGTAAATATTCACAGAATGAAGATAATACGATGGATTCATCTGCAAGGTCGGAAAATAAGTCTGAAACGGATCCTGTAATGGATTTATTCCCAGATGATGATAATGAGGAGAGGAGCACAAGTAATGAAAAATAATCTACGATGCTTTCCCTGTTTCCAATTAGTTGGAGTGAAGTAAAGAGTAATATTGTTCGAAATATTTTTCAGCAATGTCCCCTACTCCCCCAAGTCAGTTTGTTCAGCAAGCCAGCGCTGGTTACGAAATACCGGCAAGACTTAGGACGCTCCATAATTTAGTTATTCAATATGCGTCTCAAGGACGTTACGAAGTGGCTGTTCCGCTGTGCAAGCAGGCTTTGGAGGATTTAGAAAGAACCTCTGGAAGAGATCACCCGGATGTAGCTACCATGTTAAATATTCTTGCTTTGGTTTATAGGTAAGTTTTATATTCCAAATAATAGTAATGTGTGATCTGAGTGATCGGGTTGTACTGATTTTCATGATTTTGCACGATTGATTTATTCAAAAGGGATCAAAACAAATACAAAGAAGCGGCGAAATTATTGAATGACGCATTAGCAATCAGAGAGAAAACCCTAGGAGAAAATCACCCAGCGGTACCCTATATTTGATATTTTATTACCTATTGTTTGGGATAAATGGAAAAAAATATGTTCATTTTAACAATCATTGTTTAAATTACAATTAAAATGTATAGGTTGCTGCTACCCTTAATAATCTTGCCGTGTTGTATGGTAAACGAGGCAAATATAAGGATGCAGAGCCTCTGTGCAAAAGAGCGTTAGAAATCAGAGAAAAAGTACTTGGTAAAGATCATCCGGATGTTGCTAAACAGCTTAATAATCTTGCCTTGCTATGTCAAAATCAGGTAATTTAATTTTTGAATATACTAGTCTAATCTACTGAATACCTTAAACAAATCTTACGCGCTAAATTTCTTACACGTTTACACTCAACTCAATTCATTGTTGCTTCTTTTCAGGGTAAATATGAAGAAGTTGAAAGGTACTACAGAAGAGCTCTGGAAATTTATGAATCCAAGCTTGGGCCTGATGATCCGAATGTGGCTAAAACGAAAAACAATCTTGCGTCTTGTTATTTAAAACAAGGAAAGTACAAAGAAGCGGAAATATTATACAAACAAGTATTGACCAGGGCTCATGAAAGAGAATACGGAGCCATCGACGGTAATATTCAGACTTAAAAGGCTTACGATACAAGTTCTATAGTTTTTTAATCTAATCTCTGGTTTGGAATTTCATATTTAGGCGATAATAAACCAATCTGGCAAGTAGCTGAAGAACGGGAAGAGAACAAGTTAAAGAACAAAGATCCTGCCGATTACGGAGCTTGGCATAAGACTGCCAAAGTCGATTCCCCAACTGTGAACACTACCTTAAAAAATCTTGGCTTTTTATACAGACGCCAGGGCAAGTTAGAAGCTGCTGAGACTGTAGAAGAATGCGCTATGCGTTCAAGAAAAGAAGTCAGTAAAAATAATCGAAAATAGTATTTTAAACAGTTTATTGTATTTGCTTAGTTGTAAGTTTAGTGTTAAAGTTAAAAAACTTTATCATTACTATAGGCGTTAGATGTTATTAAACAGGCAAAGATGGCTCAAATACTTGGACCTGAAGGAGGAGGTGTATTGACACCGCAAGAAAAACGGAGAAGCTTGCCGGCTCAAGCTTCCCGTGATCGAAGTAGACGAGGATCTCGTGAATCTCTTGACTCCTGTCATTATGAAACTGGAGATGAGGTAAGCTAAAGCGTTAGTGTAAATATTTCACCTGTATATGTAGATCACGGCTTGCCTTTGTAGCCTGGTTGTAATTTATTGCACTTTTAATCGTAAGCGGTATTTAGCAAAGTACATTATTTGTCGCTTTGGGAAATTCGTTTTATTTTCTTGATCGTTTTACACTTCTGTTAGCTTCCAAAACGTAGATTACTTTTGCACCAGTAAGATCTAAAATGATCAAAATCAATGGATCATTGTTAATAGTTGACAATAGTGAGGGCTCAATCGCTTAATTATAGTGCCATAGCCTAGAATCTTGAATCTTCTACCAACGGCAGTTAAATATAGAAGTTTTTCATACTCGTTAGTAGACTAGATTAATAAGCGCGTCCATAGGTTGGGCGTGGCGTGCGCCCTGAAATTTTTATGGGATTATTCAATGCGACATCAAAGTTGCTATAATGGATTGTGGAAGTGTTGACTAACCAAACTAATGCATAATCTAATTAGTACCAAAAGTATAACCTGAACTTAGGTTCAATGATGAAAGTAATAATAGCAGAATAGTACTGACCATTAGACCATTAGATGATTCCTACTAATTGTTGTAGAATTTCCTTGAGAGTGGTGAATTATTGACTAAAAGAGGTTTAAATTAAAATTACAGCCCTTGGCGTCGGTAGGGCAAGGAAAAGTGTCAGGAGAGCAAGGTTTCAATGTACAGAGAACCAACGTTCCGTCCGGAGACGGTTCGGATTTACAACGATCAACCACGGGTCTGAAAAGCAAACTTATGAATGTCCTCGGGTTTCAGTCACAGTCATGATGATGACTTTTCATCAGATATCAGCATAATAGTAATTATAATTGTAGTTTAGAGTTAGTAAGTAATACCGATTTTATTAAGTTCTAACAACAAATTGCTTGAGGTTAACATATCATACTAGTGAAGCAAACATTGAAATTACCAATTGCAATACAAATCTCAGCTTACCGAAATGAAATGCGTACCTTATTATAATGGAGTTGTCTCCTAGCATAGGCTAGTTTCTTATCATAACCATTTTCAGAGAGTCAAGGATAATTAATACTTTAAAATGTGATACGATAAACTCATTACGTAAACCGTTTTCAATGTTTTCATTAGTTAGTTTTACAAATATTCGTGGTCGATAGCGTATGGTGTAAAGTAGATTTTTTATTTGAAATTAAAAAATGCTTCATCAGGGCTAAGTTTAAGTTAAGGAACTTCCATTGTATTCTTCCAAACCAAAAGTGCTACGTCAGGAAAATGCAGACTGAAAAATTGGGAAGAAATAACCTGCAAATCTCTTCGTGTAATCTAATCTAATGGAAATCGAAATAATGAGGCTTTATTAGCTAGTATCGTAGGAGGTAATTTATTAATTTTAAAACGCCTTTTTTTTACTGAGGCTTGTGTATTAGAAATAAACTTGTCAAGTAGGGCGATGCAATAAACGTTCCGTGTAATTTGTCCCCGTAAAGTATTTTTAACTTAAGCTAAAGCCTTTCACGCTTTGATAAGTAACTGGGTTTTTAAGAAGACTAATGAAATGTAAAGGAACGTCTAACATATATTTTTACGACCAAATTGGGAAAAGTGGGAAGTAATCCTTAATTTATTGTGAACAAAAATATAAAAAAATAATAAAAAATAATGAATAAGAAATAAAGATAACCTTAGTTTATAAAAGACGCATTGGGATTTTATCTTTTTCAGTTTTGAACTGATGCAGTTTGCTTACGCTTTGGTTAGAGGTAATTGTCTAAGGAATGTTATTCACATGTATAATTAAAGCTGGAGGAATCTTTTAGTAATCTTTTTAATTATTTTTCTTAATGGTTCTCTGTACATTGTTTGTAATGCCTGGCCGTATGAAAGCTTCAATATTGGCTGTGCTTAGGTAACTCAGATTGCAAAGTTAACTAAACCATCATATTGCAGCAGTTAACATTCCTTATCCTTTTTGCTTTTAATTTTCGCTTATCATTTTGCTTCCGTCTGCCAATTGCAATAAGAATAGTTAGAACTTAGAATAGCCTCAAGCATTTCGTCCAGTTAGACTAGACCAAGGGTCCTCAGAAATAGATGAGATATTACACAGGAAAATGTTAATTAAATTATTAATGGAAAAGCAGTACGGAAAATTAAGACGGTCAGGTTCCTTCTCCAAGTTGAGGGCGTCTATCAGAAATTCTATACCCAAAGTCATGGAAATGCTCACAAGGCGTGACCCCGAGTATTCTATAAGGTGAGACTCAAAAGGTTTGGATACTTTATAGTAACTGAAAGTCTCCAAGAATTTTGGGTGAGACTTGTGTCGTGTGTTTGAAGTTTTTTTTCAAAATAAAGAACGTGCACAAAATTCAATCCAATGTCCGTTGTTTCTCCCCATCCATAGGAAATGGGTTTCCGTTTGTTTAACCCTTTATCCTTCGTGTCCAATACCCAATATGGCAACTTTGGTGGACGTCAAAGTTTAAACCGTCAGTTTTTTTAAATTTCGTCGGTAAAGTAGTAGTAAATAGCCGAACTGTCGTAATAAATCTATGAAATAACAGGATAGGCCTTATTTCTTAGTAGCATGTAATTAATTTTTTCCCTTGGCTAGCTGTGCCTTTAGCTCCAGCACTGGTTGTGGTGTGGCTGTAGAATGATTTTGCGAGCAACGCTTTATTTTAAAATGTATAAGTATTAATAAAATCTGGCTACAGCTAGCTAAAGTTGTGATATTACTTTTACTATATTGCAAATTTCAATGTACTTAAACGGGTATTTACTGCTTGTGACACTTGATTTATTCCACTCTCATTTGATTGATAATAAGGACGGCGTAAATAATGGCTATTTTCATTCACCAGTTTGGGTTTGGTTGCACGTATCTTTAAGTAGTACTTTCCATATAATATTATCAATTGAAATTTGAAATCTTTTAATGCTGAATTCTGACGATGCGAATTGCTAATTGCTTAATATAAATGGAAATGTTGGGATCTATTTTTCAGCATGAAAAGAGCAAGCTCAATGTCGGTCCTTAATGCAGATCAGGTAATAGTATTTGCAAAAAAACATGCATGGATGATCCAAAGAGGGTAACTCTAATAAAATGATTATTCGATTTAAGGTAATCCCACAACCAGCGATGAATGTACGCACAGCAAGTTCTGAATGGTTGAAACAACTAAAGGATTGACGTGCAATCGTCGTGCGAAATTGTTCTCAGCATATTTTCTCATACCACTACAGCTACAGCGTATCTTTCCTTTTAGTGATTGTAAATTTGTAATTACAAACTAAACATAGCTAGAAAATTTCTCCATTGTATTTTTACTAGTTTTAAATAGTAAGGGCATTTAAGTACTAAATGTGTCTTCTTGACTCGAAGAATTTTACTGTGGGATCGATGGGAGTGAAAAAGTCACAAAACTGCCCGTGTTTCACTGGATTTTAGTATTAATCTTTAGTTACCGTCACCATTAAAGTGTCTCCACTTTTTACCTTTTTTTTAAGTAATGGGCTAACTCACACATTCCAATCCATTTACTAGTCTTTTCACTTACTTTTTATGTAGTTTGGTGCAGCAGCAATAGTTTTAATCCCAGTATTGTTTAACAGGATGCCGTGTTAAAAGGGTGACGTTTTATTGTTAGGTTTTATGGAAGTATATGTGCATGAAATTGAAAGTTATGGTTTTATTGAATTAAGATGTATGTCTGCTTTTATATATTATGATCTGCGAATTGTTGATTCGCAATTTGCAATAGAGAACAATAATTTTCCTCATGGAAAGATTGAAGAATGACTAATATATATATATGGATTTGTAAATACCACAATGTATATTTGGGCTAAAGGACTGATTGATGGATCGTGGGAATTATATTTTGCTTCTGGGTGATGGAATTAAGCAGGTTAGGGAAGCAGGTAGATAATATATTATATATTACAATTAATGCAATGATATTTTAATCGTACAACTACGTACTACGTGCATGCAAGAATACCAAAGGTTGTTTTATTTTGAATTGTTTTTTATTATTGATAAGACTAGTTCATCATAGGCGGATCAACTGGTACTTTTATTATGTAACACTTTGTTAGTGAAATTTGCAAATGCAAGCAGAGTTCAGTGATAAACGAGTCATTATGTTTGACATTATTGGTACGATCCGCGTTCAAAAGCTATTTGCGAAGTATTATGGCGTAAATGTTTCGCTAATCAACATTCGTCAAATAAACTATTTGCCGTATTTATGTTCAGTATCCTTGTGCATCCCTACCAAATAAGTGCCTGGATATTTTTCTGTATAGGACTGTCCAGCCTCACCAGTTTATAGAAGGATTAACGTTATAAATATAGGCCTGCAAGCAAAACTTTGTACCAGTTCGTAACACTACTAAACGTCAGTTTTTAGTGGGATTTGCTTCTGCTTGGAAATGTTCTAAAGCATTAATGGCTACAATTGTAGTATTAAAATGAATTTCTTATTGAAAAGCTAATAAAAGGGCTAGTAGTTTTATTTGTAGGTAATTAATGAATCAAAATTGTAAACTATAGGATTGAAAAATTGGAAATCAATGATGCTTCTTGAATAAATCAGATTCAATTAACCGACAACCTAAGTTGTATGATTTTCTTGCATTCAATGTTGTATTTTTAGCCTGTCTAAGGCTTATGTAACCACGGTGGCCGGGTGTCCGTCCGTCTGTCTGCCGGTCTGTCTGTGTCCAC
>JAQFZX010001530.1:0-28339 GCA_034682405.1 Hydroisotoma schaefferi | reverse complement strand
CGAACGTTTCAAAAACCCAAAGCCTCATCAGTAAATTCGACAAACGTTGGAAATAACTCATCAACAATTGCAAACAAGACAGCCAATACTGTCGCGGCTACGGATAATGTTTCAACGACTCGAAAACCTGACTATCCCGCTCCAAAGCCAAAAGCCAAAGGTGCAAAGATACCTGCAGCTGCGCCACCAACGCCTCCCGCTAATATCTCAACAACTGCACAACCACTCACAACACCGGCTGCGGCTATTGTTCCTACGACTAATAAACCTCAATATCCTGCTCCAAAGCCAAAGGCCAAACCCGTAAAGAAACCTACAGCTGCACTACCACCTACGCAGGCTCCAATCTCAGCCGCTGCACAACCTCTCACAACAGTTACTATGGCTATTGTACCATCGACTATCAAACCTCAATATCCCGCTCCAAAGCCAAAAGCCAAAGGTTCAAAGAAACCTGCAGCGACGCCAACAACGCCTCCCGCTACTATCTCAACAACTACGCAACCACTCACAACAGTGGCTGCGGCTGTTGGTCGAACGACTAATAAACCTCAGTATCCCGCTCCAAAGCCAAAGGTCAAAACTGCAAAGAAACCTGCAGCGGCGCCACCACCTACTCAGACTCCAATCTCAGCAACTGCAAAACCTTTTACAACGGCGGCTGCGGCTGCTGCTATTGCTCAAACGACTAGGAAACCTGACTATCCAGCTCCAAAGCCAAAGGTCAAAACTGCAAAGAAACCTGCTGCTGTATCAACCCCAACTCCCGTTACACTCTCAAAAACTGCAAAACCTCTAACAACCACACAATCTGGCGTAACGCCTACAACCATAACTGAAAGTAATGTAGTTTCAACTAGAAAGCCGAAACCAAAAATCGGAGGTAGAACGTTTCAAAAACCCAAAGCCTCATCAGTAAATTCGACAAACGCTGGAAATAACTCATCAACAATTGCGAACAATACAGCCAATACTGCCAACACATCATCGGCAACTCCAAGCATCGGAAGCGCTACTGAAACCGCTTTATCCGCATCTCTCAATATGACAAACCCTGTTACAATCGTAACACCGACTCCAGCTCAAGTTTTAACAACTGTAGACCCGGCTGTCGGAACACCAGGCGGTGGTATTGCGCCAACGACTAAGAAACCAGACTATCCAGTACCGAAGCCAAAAGCTAAAGCTGCAAACAAGAAACCTGCAGCTGTGATACCTCCTACTCAAACTCCCATCTCATCAACTGACCCTCTCGCAACAACCGAATTTGGTGTAACGCCTCCAACCATATCAGAAAGTAACGTAGTTTCAACTAGAAAGCCGAAACCAAAAATCGGAGGTAGAACCTTTCAAAAACCGAAAGCTTCACTAGCAAATTCGACAAACCCTGCTACAAACATAGCAACTCCAAGCACGACAGACGCAGCTGCAAACTCCGGACCCACCACTGCAAACCCTGCCACTATTCTGTCCCAAGCGTTACCGAAAGAGCCCACATCCTCAAATACAATATCTGAATCTTCAGCTTTTTATTTTAATTCCGATTCCAGCGAAGATGGGAACTATCCTAAACCTCAACCTTGCAAGATCGGTGGCAACCCCACTGGCTACTGCAGGTGAGAAATAAATAAGAAAGATCCATTCACATGTTTTCATGCAATTACGGCTTTTTGGAACTTCGTTTAGCAATGAAAACGCTTATGTTGGCTCAAATTCAAGGCAGTATTGTCATATCGGTATTTTTTGGAGATCTAGCGTTAGATAAAATAGATCACCAGGTAATTCAGGATGTAAACTATGAGACGAACCTAAGTTCCCTTTTTACTACCATGACTTTATAGGGTAAACTATAAGTTTTACCGACTATTTAATTAAAAAACCTCCTCCAAGCAGCTATGTGAGCCCAGTCAATTGTTTTAAGAATCTGACCGCTGTGCTGCCCGTTTGTCTTATTTAAGTCTGACTGGGCATTTCTTCGGGGATAGTCGCTGCGATTGTCTATGTCCGACCTGATCCATATCAGCCATTTATTTTTATGTGTGGGCACAGCCCCCACACCCCGTTTTTCCCTTTTCTGCTTCTTTTCACCTTCATTTGTCCCCCTGTACCTAAGACTTTTGATTTTAGCAAAGATATTCTAATCTGTTCTATGTTACTTATGAAGAAAAGTATAGGGAATGAACATTTTTGACATTATTCACCCACCCGGGTCCAATTGACCCCCACGGGTACCTAAAACTTTAGGTTTTAGCCAAAAGCATCTGTAATTTGTTACTTTTAAGCAAACATAGAGGAAAAATTCTTTTGTAAATTTCAGGCCGGTGGGGGTCATTTGGACCCCCACGGGTCACTGCGTGGTCCGATCGGGCTGGTTTACAAACTTAAACGTTAAACTGGGCCCTGGACCCTGTATGCAAAATTTCGGCGCTGTGGTGTCATTATTTCTCGAGTTAACGATTGACCTAAAATTATGCCAACAATGGACCTGCCACGCCATCAGGAAAAACCTCACTTTCTTTTTTACTAACATTCACTACTTTAACTATGAAAACAATAGTACAATTGATAAGAACAACTGTAAATCAAACTTATTCCTTTCCAATAACCTTAAAAGCATCCCTTCCTATTTAACTATACAGGTCCTACCTAAAGTGCGTAGGAAACCAAGGGTCAGACTCCTCTCTAGAGGGTCAAATAGAGTTGGAAACGTGTACGGATAACCTTTACTGGAACTCGAAGTCTAAATCGTCCGGTGGGGGCTCTTCTTACGGAGGAGCCTGTGATAAATGGACCAACCTCCCTAAATTCCTGAAAGAGTACTACATAAAGGACACTGATTGCCAACTTGCCTACTGGAGCCAAAAAAGCTTAGCGAATGTAAAGAATACGACTGAATTAATCTGTTCACCTAAATACTTTTATTACCATCCGGTTCTTACGGAAGATAAGGAAGTTATCCTAACCTGTCCCGATGACCTTATGTGGAATCAGAAGAGAAAGAATTGCGACAATTGCTCT
The DNA here is from genome assembly GCA_034682405.1 of Hydroisotoma schaefferi. Taxonomy (NCBI): domain Eukaryota; kingdom Metazoa; phylum Arthropoda; class Collembola; order Entomobryomorpha; family Isotomidae; genus Hydroisotoma; species Hydroisotoma schaefferi. The sequence goes on along the minus strand of JAQFZX010001530.1, from coordinate 25,321 downwards.
AATATTGAGAAATCCCCGGGGGTTATGTGTTGTTAATAGGATGTATGATCCACAATACGCATGTTATGTTTTTTAATTGCTAATATTAATAAATCCTAATTATATTCTTCGACCTTTGACATTTTGTTTCAATATAACAAGGCCTTTCAAAGCTGTTCTGTATAAACCCGTGCTTCATAACTCTATGTAAATGTATTTTTTAAAGGATAATATTTATTTTTAAAATACCAAACGTATTCAGAGACTGCTCTTTAGTAACAAACGGGTATCATAATTGGGATAATTGGTAATAAATAAACTGAAGTTTCTCTTCTCGGGGACAACTCTGGTGATTATTAGGTACTACTGGACCCTACGAAATATCCATTGATGGGCCTTAACTTGGACCAAACAAGGAGCAGGGTTGATTTCATCCTTTTTACTAAAAAATATTATAGACCATGCGAAAAGTTCATTAATAAAATGAATCTTCCAAAATGAATTAAAACTTGTTAGAAAGTGTTATGCAATGCATCCGATCGTTACCCAATTGTTGTAAGACAAAGTTTGGTTCTAGAGTCTTTAATCACGTACTTCCAGTCATCAACGCTTTCAATTATGAATGCCGGCTTTTCTAACTTATAACTACCCAATTTAGGCAAGTCCGTGTTATCAAACACAACCGGATGGTCAAAATGACTCTGTCCCCCCACTGGATTTACTTCGTACAGAACTGCCGATCCCTAATTAATCAATTTGTTCAAGGATTTAGAAAAAAACCTCAAAGTAAAATGCTTTATCCTGCAAACTAAATACTTACTGCTACAGGATTGATATCGAATTGTTGGTTTGCGAGGTTAAGCCAATACTTTGAATATACTTTTGAGTAAATCCCTTCATTAACCAGTGTCATCATCTACAAAAAGTATTACATCAAAGTATTTTTAGTTAAAGTTTCTTATGCATGAGCCCGAAGATGCAGAACAAAACGGAACCTTATTATCTCCCAAGTTTTGTATGACATATCGTCCATTTTCAACTGCAATAAATATACATTTTTTTAGACACTTATCAGGATTAGGGCGGATTATATGACGGTTTGATAAGCATAAATGATAAAGTTTTGCCTAAAGTTAACTAGAGAGCTTACTGGGTAAAGCACAAGGGCTAACCGAACTTATGACATCGTTGAACCCTAAATCTCTGAGATTGTCCAAATACTCGGATTCGCCATGAATGGACGATTTCAAATTAATGTACTTTCCTTTACAACCAGAATGTTCGAAAACTTTAACACAAACCGTTTCGTAAATGTTAATAGACGAAGCCCGATCTTGCCATTCCGATGGGAGATTCGTACAATTCTGCAAATCCTTCAGGGTTATATCTTCCCCTTTTAATCAAAGATTTAATCAAAATATTACGATACCTGCTATAAAACCTCGAATTAAAGTTATGTTTCTTTCTTTCTGACCTTGTTTTTTGGTATTTTCATACAAAGATATTTTCAAAGATGAGCTGGAACTTGTAAATGTTCCTAGAAGTAGTATGATTACAACGAAATAAAAATTCGAGAAAGGGTCCCCCCTTCCTCGAGGATTATTTTTAAACATTTTTTTAAATCAGGAATGAAATTGTTCGTAAAATCTTAAGAGATTCAGAGGCTAGATCCAAAGGTTATTAAAACTAGGCTAACGATTTACAATGGTTAACTATGCATCTACCGGTTTTGAATTGATTTATCATTTTATCAAGTTCATCTTACTTAGTAAACTAGAAAGCATAATCAAATCAGGTACACAGGTTTGAGATTAAAGTAAGCTAGTTTATATTTTAAATGCAGAAAAACGAGTTTTAGCCCAGGACATTGGGTTTATTTATTTACATATGAAATGACGCTTTGTTTGTTACTTTGAAGCAATTGGTGTCAGATTTAACTATCACACATTCTCGCATTAAAACTATTAAATTCTGGGGGTTTTTCATGGTCAACTTTAAGTTGAACATAGGGCTAATGGTACTATCATTTGTCATTCATATCATAACTATTCAAAAGCGGCTAGTATTCGAGACAGGCTTTCTGTTTTACGAGGATGTACGGTATGCAGCCAGTTCTTAACTAGTTAATACGCGCATTTAGTAATTGTCCATTTCATCTATAATATTGCGTTTGACTTTATGACATCCTACCTAATTCTGATATCTCTTATATGCAAAAAATACAAATTCAGACAGATCGGCGACTTCATTTTTTGCAGAGAAACGATCGTTTAGCTAAAATGTCCATCAAATGAAGCAATTAATATAGATTTAGTGGACGTGCATGGTTTCCTAAAATAACTTTGGCTAGACGGATGAGAAACTGTCTTAAAGCTTCGAATTTGAGTATAAAAAAACCCCCCTGGGTTTCAGAGGTTGTTGGTAATTAAGAAAGTATCAGTATCCTTTAATGCCACGTTTAAATTGTAATATTTTAATTAATATGAAATGATAAATCATACACCTTCTTAACTAAATCCGTAACCCGCTGTCATACTTTTAGGATTATGCTAAGTAGCATAATCTGTTTATGCATATTTCTTGGAATAGCATCCTATCCATCCAAGCCACACCCAAATGCAATAAATAACTGATTATCATAACTTAATACAATTCTGCTCATTTTTAAGCGTTTTAAAAGCTTTTTGACGAGAATTACGGCAAATACCATTTATTTTGGTATTTGCTAACTAACAAGCGAGCGATTCCGATTACTCTAGTAGCCTTAGCCGTGAATGATGTGAGATGTGATAGCTAACTACTACTACCACCTCGTTCAGTACTAATTAAGGTCATGATGTGCTACGCTTAGAAGGTCATTCATAGAGACCACAAGGTCATAGAGACCACAAGGTCATAGGTCAAACCAGAAACCATGCCAACAGAAAAATACCATTCTAAATTGACCTAACTAAACAAAACGGGAAAAGTGAGACAACTTTTTTGCCCGTTCTTCAGAGCGGATATCAAAATCTAAGAAAGTGTTGGAAAAGTCCACTGAACTCTAAAAAAAACTTTCTTCTCGATCTCGATTCTCGAAAAAGTTACATTCATTTACTCTTTTTTGAAAGTGAGCAGTTTATCAATTAATTTCAATTAATTAATCAGTACTTTTTTATAAATACCTTACAAAAAAAAGTGAGTAAATGGCCAATAATGGAGCGCAAATGGAGGTAGACGAAGAGGAAACTCAGGGACCCGTTTCATCAACTTCCAAGGATCGGAAACGATTCGAAGTCAAGAAGGTAAATTCACCCTAAAATATACGAAACGAGCTTCCAATTTCATTTATTTATTTTACATGCCCTAAATCCTCGTCCCTATGCCGCGGCTTGTGCATGAGGAAATGATGTTTGACATGCAATTTATAGCGTGTATGTGGCAGTGGCTTAGGCTTAGTCAACGCGGGCGGCGTATGGGCGAGGATTTAGGGTGTTAATTAATTATTATAAAGAATAAAGAAAGTAACAATAATGCGTAGCCTTGCTCTAATTAATTCAGTATATTCTTAACATTTCTGCAGTGGAGCGCGGTGGCGTTGTGGGCTTGGGATATTGTCGTAGATAACTGCGCGATTTGCCGAAATCACATCATGGATTTGTGTATCGAATGTCAGGCAAACCAGGCTTCAGCCTCTTCCGAAGAGTGTACAGTCGCTTGGGGGGTTTGTAATGTAAGAATATGTTCAGTTTTTTTTATTATTTCTAAAATGCATAGATTATAAAAATGGTAAATAAATAAATAGTATGTTTGGTTTCTTCCCCCAGCACGCATTCCACTTTCACTGCATCTCTCGTTGGTTAAAGACTCGTCAAGTGTGCCCCTTGGATAATCGAGAATGGGAGTTCCAGAAATATGGTCACTAAACCTGTTGTCTATGTCATCGGACGGATCGTAATATCGTCTCCTGCTCTGTCTACGTTCATTTTTCACAATCTCATCAAATCCTGTCTTACATTGTAAAACTTTCCACCATCTATGAACCGAGTTTCTAATAATTTTATTAGAGAAATGAGACGTAATTCTATATCCTAAGGGATTGTGTAACGTAGCCGTTTTAATTGGCTATCTTTTGTTTATCCTATACTCTTCTGTCCTCAGTCCTTAGTAGTCTAAATTATCCGTGTCCATGTGCATAAGTGCCATTCAGTCTTTTATGACGAGTGAGGTGAATTTTGTATATTACTAGGAAATTATGCATATTGTCTGTTTCTGTATGAAAAATAAAAACTTCTACAAAAAGATTTTTAATGCGTTTGAAAAATGTATATTTTTATTACTCATTTCTTAAATCTTTGGGTTAAAGCTTGTCAAATATTTTTCGCAATGCGTGCGTGCCTGCGTACGTACGTTTTCAATCACATAAATAATCAATAAATAAACCGGCTTAGCTTACACGTTAAAGGTAATCAGTAAAATGACTTAGTCAGTGTAGTCGCTCCGTTAAAAACATGTATTTAGGGAGTGCTGTTTATGATATAAACTCGTTAAAAATATTTATCTACCATAAAATCCTATTCCCTTGGAGAATCCTATGCGCTTTCTAAATCCGAAGCCACCGTTGTATAAGCCTCTGAAGCCTCCATTGTAAGAGCCTCCGAAGCCTCCGAAGCCAGCGTTGTATAAGCCTCCGAAGCCACCGTTGTATAAGCCTCCTAAGCCTCCGTTGTAAGAGCCTCCGAAGCCACCGTTGGATAAGCCTCCGAAGCCACCGTTGTATAAGCCTCCGAATCCACCGTTGGATAAGCCTCCGAAGGCACCGTTGTATAAGCCTCCGTAAAATCTAGAACCTGCTCCTAGTGAAGATGGTGGGCCATAGACACTTAACGAAGCTGGTGGTTCATAGACAGGTGATGGAGCTGGGGCTTCATAGACAGGTGATGGAGCTGGTGCTTCATAGACAGGTGATGGAGCTGGTGCTTCATAGACAGGTGGTGGGGGTGGGGGAGATGGTGGTTCATAGACAGGAGGTGGGGGTGGGGGAGATGGTGGTTCATAGACAGGAGGTGGGGGTGGTGGAGATGGTGGTTCATAGACAGGAGGTGGGGGTGGTGGAGATGGTGGTTCATAGACAGGTGGTGGGGGTGGTGGAGATGGTGGTTCATAGACAGGAGGTGGGAGTGGTGGAGATGGTGGTTCATAGACAGGAGGTGGGAGTGGTGGAGATGGTGGTTCATAGACAGGTGGTGAGGGTGGTGGGACATATACAAGTGTTGGAGATAGCTCCACAATAACATCCTTATTATCCAAACATCTAACCGTCCCGTGTCCAATGCAGGGTCCGATGAGCCCATAGTTTTGAATATCAGTTGGGAAATCTCCATAACCATGAATGCACTCTTCTCTGGGAATGCACACCGCTTGGTCTATGAATTGATCCTATTTGAAAGATATCCATATTTAAAATCATGAAAATCATGCATCTCATTATCTTCAGAGTTATTTAAGAAATCATGCAAATGTTATTATAAGGAAATGAAGTTTCACCAACCGTATATCCTGGCCATGGGTCATCATAACAGCATAGTTTAAATCCCGTTCCACACCTTATCGTTGTTCGCTTATTCTTCCTGACCAATTCTGTAAACGCCTCTTGACTTGTGGCACAATTACCCTCCCCAACGCATCCGCAATTGGCCGCAGATGACTGTCCAGCCTCTCCAAAATCTTCTTCATCTTCCGGGTATACGGGAGCATACGCGTAGTTGTGTCCGGGGTAAGGGCCCTCTTCTCCTGCTGCACTTGAATGGACATCTGTCTCGGTCACTGCCCCTGGGCCAAAATGGTCGTGCGTCTCGGGGGCAGCTGGGCCGAAATGGTCATGTTCCTCTGGTGTAATTGCACTGAAGGGAATGACTATATGTGCAGGTGTAGCCAGAGTTGGGGCTGAATGGGTGTGGGTCTCTGCAGAGCTAACTGCGCCAGCAGATTGGGTTGGGCCTGGAAGACTAAGGAAGGTCACTCCACCTCCTTGGGGCGTGGTCTGGGCCGCATGAACCCCTTCCACTTTTCCTCCATTTGATGTCAGGATTGATGTCTCACGATGGCTTGTACCGTCTGAATTGGAACTCGAAAAGGATGACACACCGACCCCCTGGAATCCCCCACGGCTCACGTCATGTACTCTGTTGCTACTGAGCGATAATCCTGAAAATTTTAAATAAAACTGCATGCAGAGTTTCAACTTTTCGACCCTTATAAAGCTTAACCCTAGCCTATCCTCTTTCCAATAGATAAAATTACAATTTGGGGTTCATACCTTGAAAGTTTTGATGTCCATGAAGCTCCGGATGAAAGTGTCCACTAAGGTCTCGGGCGATCCGCTCAAGTATAACTTCAGTTTCTGGACTCTCCCCCGAATCCATGCCAATTATAACATTAGTAGCAGCAACATTGGATGCAAACCACACCCCAAGTAGACCTACTAGAAGGGTCAAATATCTAGGTCGGGCCATTGAGAAGCCTGTAAACAGGGAAAATAAAAATGATTTTATGTATCTTTCACTAAAACCCCCAACACTCATTTCGTGCTTATCTTTCCATTCCACACTTTAAAATCTAACTTTAAAACCAGAAAATCTTACCCTTATCAAGAAGGCTCCTTGTCAAAATGTGCACTTCCTTAATACGATTATCATAGGAAGGGAGTTTGTAACTTAAGTTGTATGAATTTATGTAGAGCAAACAACTAAAAAATCATTAATTTAATCCTCTAGACTCATGAAACAATAAAAAAAATAGTTGAAGTCGGGTCTAGGAAAAAACTACAACTCCTCTTCAGTCAAAGTCCTAGAATTAACTGAAGGAATCTCCTCTGCCGAAGCATCTAATGACAAGTTCTGTCTAATGGAATGGTCACCAATGGAATTCACTGCGGCTTGTTGAACGCTAAAGCTAGTAGTAGACCTTGGACCGTTGAAGGTAGAGGCGAAATTGTTATCTTGAGGGTCATTACCGGACAGACCACTGGCGACAGGGTGATTATAATGCATATGTAAATGGTGATGCCGATGACCATAAGTTGAAGGGGATTCCTCATCATCTGAAGGTGAGTCTGGAACAAGCATGTAACGTGGGCAGCTCAGGAGTTCATCGGGGATGGAAAAAACCTTTCTGAAAAGGAATAAAAGATTTACTTTGCATTGTTAAAAAAACGATAAGCAAATCAATACCTAAAAGCTTCAAGCTTACTTGGGCTTAGACCACATTGTTATATCATAGACTTCCATTTGAAGTTCTAGTATAAAAACAGTTTACATTTCTGGTTTCAAGTCATACATTTAAAGTTAGTCAATTTGATAAATTATTCTACCTGGACTAAGCTCTTCGAACATTTCCTTTGCCATGATTCCTGGATTTGCGGCAATGTATTCTAGGGTAGCTCCCTGAAATCGTTTTAAATAAAGAAACCATGCATGACTTTCTTTGTAACGATTAGGTTTTCTAAATAGTATTTACTAATTACTGTTTACATTGCATAAGTATTTAAGAATCACTGACCCGTAAAGTCCGAGCGTTGTATTGGTCTGCCATGCTCAACAGGAAGATTACAGAAGTTTCGTCCAAATGCCTCAAGGCCAACTCTTGTTCACAGTAAAGCTTTAGCATATCAAGTTCATATCTGAAGAAGTTAATTATGCAAATTGTCAAACATTAAGCCTACGTGACATCGGAATAGTTTTAAAAGGACATTACCTATCCGCAAGGGCAACAAGCTCTGAAAATATCTCCAAAGTAAAGTCCGATCCTATCTGACCCGTGTATACAAATCGTAAGAATAGTTGGAAAACTTGGGCTGAACAGTCATGTATCACTATTCTTCTAGCAAATCCAATGAAATGGTCATGAAGTATATTAGACTATTTTCCTCGTAAAATATTATAATCTTAGAATTAAAGTTATTCTTACTTCTGGATTGATTCTTTCATTCCGGACAAAAGAGCTCTTCGAAACCAGTCACACCTTGCGGCTACAATGACTCTATGAGCTGCGATTTCTAAATTGTCTCCGTCTAAAGGAATATTTAAAGATTAACAACGCCCCCAACTATTTCTAATTTAATGACCGTTAATTTACGCACCTTGATCTATTTCAAAAACCATATCAGCATCCATCTTTGTTTCAAACAACTTCAGACCATTTTGACTCAACACATTTTGCTGAGATTTCTTAGGCGTACACAGATTTTCGACTAGATTGAGCTATGAACCGAAATATAATTATAATAATTAAATTAAATTAAGTTAATTAAATCTTCATACACCACGAAAAGCCATTTTCTACACTCACGTCCGCATTTTCTGCCCCGGAACTGCAAAAAGCTTTAGTGAAGTTATCTTCAAATCCAGCTCCCATCCTCTTCGGTTGAGCATTTATCTCGGAAGTCAAACTGGAATGACTACTTCCAGAAGCGATTGAAATACCCGAGTCTTCAGGGGACGACGAGGTTTCATGAGGCACTTCAAGCAATCCTAGATTTACTAAACATTGGTGGAACTCATCTCTCTGAACCAATTCTGATAAACATGTAAAGAATCTTTGGAGTTGATCACGTTCCCTTCGGAAATGCTGGACAGTTTGACACTAGAAAATGCAATGGTAAAAATGTTATCCATATAGTTTAACCATCATCGATCATCAACAGAGCTAAATTACTTATATGCATAAACCATACCACTTGAGAGATAGCTAGCTGCAAGCAAAATTTAAAATCTTTCCATTGAAATCTGTCATCAAATGCTATCATAATTTCCTCAAGTCTTAAAAGAAAGACGGGAAGCTCCTCTAAAAGCTGTTCAAGATTACGCGAAACGCAGCGAACTTTGACAGCCGTTGTCATTTCCTCAAAGTTTTCTCTACAAAGTTAGAAATTGTATCAATTAAAAACTCCACAATATTAGTTGAAAGACAGTCAAAATAAAGGTTGCAACTTTGCCATACTTTTTCTGTGCTAGATACAAGTAAATTGCTGCGACTTGACCCTGAACATGATGCAATTTAACAACTTCTCTCTTCCTAAAAATTCCATACAAAGTCTCCGTTAAGTTATCAATTTTAAGCTCCCCTTCTCCCCGAGCGTCTACAGAGGATCGAGGGCTATTTATGTCACATCCTGGAGAACAGTGGGCAGCTGCTCCTTGCGAGGACCATTTAGCCCAAATTTCATTACACGCGTCTCTAGCCTCCTTCATTAGATTAGATAAAGATTCCAATAAAGTTTCTATTTCTGGAGCAACATGTGCCGCAATGTCATTTCTGTCTGCGGGTTTGACGGTTGAAAAATCATTCTTCACATTCCTTAGTAAAGCTACAAATTGGGTCAGAAATATAGGAAGTCTGGTTTTGGCATAGCGGAGGATTTCAAGCCGTTCATTCCTATTTAGAACAGGAGCCTCTTCGCCGTACAACACACAGAGCTCGACCAATTTTATGAAAGCCACCGCTGCATCCCTTAAAGCGAGTTTTATCACGTAGCAGAATCTTGGTGGACTAATCACTGAGTTTTCCTTGAGAGCAGCAGCCATTGCTTCAGCACAAGAATGCACTTCGTTGACCAGTTTAACTATTTCTGTTAAGAAACAAAACATATTCGTTTATACACAAATCCCGACGGAATTTTACAATAAAGTCACAAAGACAACTTACTCTGCTTCAATAACACCCTATGCACATAGTCCTTGCACATAAAGACAAATTCCGTCATGAATTTGGGTGCCAATTTAATGCACCGAAGTGCCGCATCAGGCGAAAGGGTCAGCGGAAGGCTCTGAGAATACAGAAAATGTAAAGCAACTTCCATCACATCCGGTGGCAGTTGACTCAGTTCTTCTCGATTTGCATTGCTGAGGTCCAGGACTATCGAATGGACTTCGAACTAAATTAAAACAATAACCCTTCAATTCCTACCCTTCATAAGAATCCCTCAAACTTAAAATTCTTCAACAAACCTCCTTGCCACTACTTCCAGTCTTTGGGACAAACTTTTGACCACCAGCGTCCAAACTTTCACTGGCAGAAGCACCGGTTTCAGTCCCTGAGATCGATTTTAATTCTTCCAGAGGAAGTTTCAGGTCCGCAAAATATCCCTCAGTAAAGGCTGGGAGGAATGAAAAAGGGAAATCCAAAGGGGGCTGGATTGCCATTATTTGCTGACATTGGATCATACACCATCCTTCAAAAGTTAGTAACATCATATCCCGAGGAACAGGTCGATCCACCCAGAACTCGAACATGTGTCCGGAAACAGCCCCCATTTGGATACAAACCCCAACAAACGTGTGGACCACTTCGTAACAATCACATTGAAATAGTGGAAATCCAGCTTCAACCTCTGGGGGAAGTTCCCACTTTACTTCACCGTTCTCTTGTAGAAAAAAGACAACCCTAAATAATAATAATAATTAATTAGTTATAAGCCTACTTAGGTTGAAATTGACTGCAAACTGCAATTGATTAAACAGTACCGAAAGCATATGCTTTAGCTTACCCATCGATCATCGCCGGGTTATTATTCTTAGAATTCGAAATATTCACACATTCTAGGATCTAAAAATAAATCAATATAATAAAACTTTCATGCTCTTGCTCTCTAAACATTTAAAACAAAGTATGATCATGATATATTTGTATACCTTCCAAGTTCCATGAAATACTTCCACAGACATCTTGTAACTTCCTTATCAATCTCGCAGTTAGAAATAGCAGCTTATCGTATTTTAATCAGCACTGAGTCGATAAGAAGGACTGAAGTTACCATTTACATTTAAAATATTCACATTTAAAAACAGCATCCTTTCATTCCAGATTATTTTACCTGGAATACAAAAACATACATATTATTTCATACATTTTTCACAAACTTTCCTAATTATTTTAACCAGATTTGACATTTATCATAAGTTCATAATATACCTGGCCATTATACTCAGACAGTTCAGAATTTTTATCAATCCTACCTAGATCCTCATCATTCTGGGGAAATTGTATGATTGGGATTTGGGATTTGGGATTGGGATGGGCACAATTTCACAATTCTTCCATCGATTTCCTCCAATAAAAAATCTGGAAATAAAAAAAAAAAAGAATCCTCATAATAATTAACAAAATCACACCCACCCCTTCCAGACAATTCAGAATAGAATGGGAATAAAAATTATCATCAAAATTTATAAATTTTACTGTGTTTTTACAAACCTCTAAAATCCACGTAAGATTAAATTAACCCAGAAATGCCAGAATGTTTGACAGGTTGACCCAGTTGGGTTAAATATATTCTATCCAGCAGAGTTGCAGAGTTCCATCCAGTTTCCAGTAAATACCCGAATGTCTCCACCAATCCAGTCTGCAACTCTCTACGTGAGTCTAGGAAGGAAATGCAATTTCCAATGCAGTAGTACCCAGTACCCATCCTATCCTTCCTTTTTATTACGACAGACACCTAGCTAGATAGATCTTGTCAAAACTCCGAAGAAAGTCCGATCCGAAACCCGGGTAGCGGAAGGTAGTCATCTAAAAAAAATTATAGAGTTCTAGTGTTACAAATTATGTACTTATGAATGGTTCAGGTAAAAACTAAGTAAAGTGAAGGGATAAGGTAACGGGGGATGGATAGGCTTTGCATTGGATAATTTGTCTAATTCCATTGTTTTCTTAATGAGGGGCATAATCCAAGTTGTTTGTAAAGTTAATGAGCAATGTATGAAGTTTTTTAGCAAGTAACGTTTTTTTTTTAATTCTTGGATTTTAGAATTTTAAGAGCTAGCTATCCATAACCTTAGAAGGTTAGGTCATAGCTACAGTCACAGTTAAGGAGGACATGGTAAAAACTGTACTAGATAGATAGCATTAAACTTAGATAAGCCATGCTTTTGATAAGCGAACTAGGGTCATTTTAGGCATTTATTCCTTAACCTCGGAATGCATGTATTAAAACTGCAATTTTGTTCATAGCTTGCAGAATTACGAATGCATCAATACGTGCATATTGCACTAATGCGAAATAGAGACAAGGCCTTAAGTAAAATGTGGGGAACATTCACAGCAAAAACTACTGCTTTAGGGGCCAGGATCCGAGCCTTTTTTCAGCTTCAGGCCCACCGCAAAACTTCAGTAGCTTCGTTATCATTATCATCTGGTGGTTCTTCATCAGCATCAATTCATGACAGGGAAAGGTTGGGATCCTTATCTGAAGATAAGCAAAAAATATCAGAATTGAAAAGGCATTGGGAGCAGATTCAAAATGAGAAGAGAAAAGCAGTCGTCCTTCATGATACAAGAGTTTTTGACAAATCTTTAAGGTATTTTAAAGGCTTAAGACGTAAAAAGTGGAGAGATAAGTTGCCTGAATAAATAATAAAACCTTAAAATATTCGCAGTGACATTAAGCTAGTTGCCGGGTTGGATATCTCCTATCCTAGAGACGCTCACGAGAAGAGCGACACGAATGCCTATGCTGCGGTGGTCATATGCAGATTTCCGACCATGGAGATCCTTCACGAGAGAGTGGAACTGGTTTACTCGGGTGCGCCTTATTTATCAGGTTAGAAGGTGTATAAGATAACCCGGTTCGCATATTATATTTCAAGGATCTGCGGCACTTCTGATATTCTTTCCTTTAGGTTTCCTCGCCTTCCGGGAGTTGCAACCTTTAGTGAACCTGCTGGAAAAAGTTTTAGACGAAAATCCTCATTTAAAACCGGATATTTTACTCATTGATGGTAATGGAACACTCCATCCGCAGCGATGCGGCATCGCTTGTCATATCGGTCTGCATTTTGCAATACCAACTATAGGAGTTGCCAAAAATTTACTTTTGATGGATGGTGTTGATTGTTCCAAAAATATGGTACAAGATATGCCATCAGTTGGAGACTGCTTTTATATTAAGGATAACCTGAACAATATTTTAGGCATGGTAAGTAGTCCCTAATGCCAGTATATGAGTAAATTATTAGGACAAATATATAATACAGGCTAAAATTTTGTATATTTCTAGGCTTTAAAAACCGCTAAAGATGCCAAAAATCCTGTATATGTATCTGTAGGACATAATATAAGTCTTGATACAGCTAAAAGAGTTGTTATCATGTGTTCAAAATTTCGTGTGCCTGAACCAGTAAGATTTGCAGACGCTGCTTCTAGAAAACTAATTAGAAAACTTGAATCAGACGAGAGGGATTTGAAACATTAAGTATCTAGTTCATATATTGGTCCATAATTTACAAATACTCTGCATTCAAACCCTACAGAGCTACGTAAGTATAAGTAAGTTAAGCAGTATTTAATACAATATGTACAATATTTTTAAAAGTCAAACGGAACAGGGATCTTTTTTTGAGCAGCGAATTTTCTCAGAGCATCGAATTTCGATTGTAATGCCTCGATTTCATCTCGGATTGCTTGGTTATCTGATTTGATAGCTTCAATGTCGCTTGCCTCGACCGTCTTATCTGTATCTAATACGTCTCTCTGCTCAATCCGTTTCACTCGACAGCTACAGAATGTATAAGTACCATTTGTTAGAAAGAGATCTTATATTTGTACAAATAAAATAATATATTATACAATACATGCCTCGCAGCGTATCCTCGATTTTTTAAAGTCCTTCTTCTTTGCTTCATACGAATAATTTCTTCCCTTGATAATCCTCTCATCTTCAAGGTGCGGTTGAGGTCTCGGACAGATATTGAAACCAGTTCATCGTCTGAAAGGAACTCCATCCCTGGAATGGGACCGCCTGGGGAAAGCATTTGCATAGACATCCGATCCTAAAAATTTCAGAATAATTTCTAACTTAAATGAATTAGTGTAAAAATGTTTTAGTTTCTTCAAAAACTTCTTTAAAATCTATTTTACTTCCATACAGATAGATTTCTACATATTATTTTTAGAGATTGCAGTTTTCAGTTAAATTACTAGCTTTAACTTTTTAGATCTTAAGAAACTATGCATCCCATTTGTATAATTACATTCAGAGTATTAAGTTTAATTTATTTCTACCCTGTGAATCCTCGAGTCTTTAATTCGACCTCCTATACCACCACCTAGATGGTCGTATGACATAGAAAAGCTGTACAGATTACGCTCGGGGAAAGAAGCGCTCGGAAGCGTCTGATGCTGCTTCCTGTTAGAATTTAATAATTAATTCCAGCCCAGCTATAAGATAATTCTAATCTGCAATATTAATAGATTTTCCTGATGTTAAAGCAGAAAAGAGAAAAATGGTGGCTGAAAAAGGTTGAAATTTTGCAAGTCATTCTAATCCAAGGTCTAAAAAGCATCTGAATGAATACATAAAAGGCATGATATAATCCCTCGAGGCACCCTTTTACAATCGTGCTTTATACTACCATTGTTGATAGATTGTTGTAGTCAGAAGTCAGATGAGATAAAAAAAAATAAGCGTAAGCCTTGTGACATGGTTCTTATACATTATGATTAATCACATTACTTTCATTCATGGTTTACAGGATGGACCCCTACCCTACCTTCTAACGCAGATAATAAATTACTGCATATGGGCATTTTTTTGTCGATGGATCGTTGTTTTAATGTACAAAATGAAGTAATCTTTCAAATGCAACCTGCTTATAAATGCCTGCCTACATTTCGTCAAATATAAACTAAACAAGTACCTAGCATTTTTAAATGCTTGCCAAAACAAGCGTAAAACATTTCCAGCTTTATACCTAATCGTCCCCAAACATTTACCCAAAATTATAATGTCTAAATCGTCCCAAAAGCATACCTAAGATACTTAAATTGTCCTAGAACAACTAAAATTGTCCCAAACCACACAACCCAAAATTCTACTCCCAAAACCCCTAGAAATTAACGTATAAAATACCCAAAACGTAATAAAATACGCCTTACATCCTCATCATCATCTTCTTCTTCTGTGTTATCAGTATCTTCCGATTCGGACTCGGTCTCCTCCTTCTTTGCTTTCTTGCGGTTATGCATCTTGGTTATAAAATGTCAACTGCGTCTAGTAACCGTGACCTGCCTTTTATGAAAAATCCAACTATCCCCAAGCGTAAGTGGTACTGTAGTGAAGGGTTATCTTCCCGTCAGCTCCAAAGCACTCGTACAACTCCTTCAAAGGCTGATCTGGCGAGGGGGCGAACGCTTGGTTGACAAAGAGAAACTGTAACATAAATTCACAGATTTTAAAACAATTAATTATAAAACATATTAGCCATTTCAGTAAACGTGATGGTATTATGTTCAAGGATAAATTCATCAATAGAAGCTTACCAAACTCTGCTGATTATCAAGTTTGAGATATTTCCGAACAAATTCGATGATTTGTGAAACCTCTCTATCGGAGGGTACTGCCCAGAGCTTATTCTTCAGAATCGGTGCGTCTCCAACAGCTTTTAGGAGAATGTTTACTAAAAACAACCAAAATACATCATGAAAAAACCTAGAATTATTCCTAAAAAACCCGAAAAATCCTTAAAACCCGACTTATTCCTTACAACCCATATTTTCTTCAAAAACCCTAAAAAACCCCTTACTTTTATCCCCAATAGCCGACGGCGTCCTCTTCCTCCCACTATGTTCCTGTTCCAAACTCAAGTTCAAAACTTCAGCCCCCTCTGACCTGCCCGATAAGGTGTTATCTTCGATATTCACCGAACTTTCTTTACTTCCACTTACAGATTCAGTATCAATTTCACTCCCAATAATATCTCCTCCTGTCCCTTCTTCTACTAAACCTTCTTCACCCTTCCCTCCATCATTTTCCATTATTTACTCATCCTCCTCCCTCAAAAAAACATTTAAAAACGAGTAATTAATCACTTTTTTTTAACGTTAATCCTTCAATACAACCTTTAATTACTGTTTAATTACTTACAAATTGTAATTAATTACTTTAAATCCTTAAAATCCACCTTTTTTAAAACGACAATAACAAAACAACATGATGATGATGCAAATTGTAATTTAAAATTTACCAGAACTCCCCTAAAAGTCTCAATTCTCAAAAGTCAAAAAGTACCAACTTTACATTTCATTCTAAAAACCCTAAAAATCTGTACCAAAGTCTTCAACTTTCTCGACTTTCTTTACTCCCAACTTTTTACTTTTTTTTTTACTAAAACTTACTTTTCTACAATTTTTTTAAAGCAGATCATCCCATCAACTTCAGCGCAAATTTGAAAGCCACTAAAGCCCTATGACTTCATGGAATTAAATGCCTAACCCTAATAATCCTCAGAATCCTCACCCATATGCCGCGTCTTATATGTCAAAATAAGATATTTTAAAGCATGTTTATAATGGGAGATATACCCCCTTAAACTTGCTGCGGCATAATTAACAAGAGCGGCATATGGATGAGGATTTAGGGTAGAATGATTTCAGACTTACTCATGAATTTAACCAGCGTTTCATACTTTTTTGTATGTGTCATTTCATATGCTAGTTTTTAGCAAGTGTGATATTGTAGGATTGTACCTTGTTAACAAAATAAGTGTGGCATGGGCCATGTTTTGAGCTCATAGTTTTATAGAACTAAACATCCCTACTTTTACACGTTATATTTACCCTTCCAACATGTATGCTAATTCCATTGTGTTAAATCATGTTAAATTGAGCATGTAGTGAAAAAATAAGAGCTTAAATAATTGCATTTATTGAGGAGATATATAGACAGACCCGTAGAAAGCATTGCTTTGCATTGCATTTCAGTTGAGTTTAGAGTATATACCAAGTTTTAGTAAGTTATTGTGGGTATTTTTGTGGGAGTTTGGTCACTTGTTTTAATGATGATTATGATATGAAGGCTTATTTGACAATTTACATCATAAAATTAGCATAGCACTTGCGTTATTCTTATCGGTTAACTTGTTAATTTAGCTGTTATAATAATATAATAGTTCTAGTGACTTTTGTTCTCGTGTCCACGCCTTGTTAAAAAAATAAATTGGGTATTTTTGTCCTTGCTGAAATTGTTTTAATTTATTGCAGCAAAACTGATCAATTTTTTGGTAAGTTTTAATGCAGTTTAATCTGCTGAAAAATGTCAGAAATGTATGCAAATTTTGGCACAGCTTGTCTGGAAATATAGTCTCATTTTTTGTAATATATTATATGGCAGGTAATTTATAAGAAGAAGCCCAGTAAAATGACAGCAACCCCGGAGAAAGTTGAGATAGGAGATGATATAGAGGATCCCAACTACAAGCCACCCCCACAAAAGACAATCGAGGAGATCCTGGAAGCAGACAAGGATGACGAGTCCCTTCGCCGGTATAAGGAAACGCTGCTTGGGGGTGCGGCTGCCGCAGGAGAAAGTATTATCGTCGGTTGGTTTCGAAATGCAAAAAAAAATCATGTAAAAAACGCCTTTCATGACATTAACTTCATGCTATTTGGCTTTTTTGTCCAGAACCCAATGATCCTAGAAGGGTTATCGTAAAGAAGTTATCTCTTGTCGTGGATGGAATGCCCGATAAGGAGCTTGACCTTACGGGGGAGTTGACTAAGCTTAAAGAGCAAAAATTCAAGATTAAAGAGGGGATCCCTTATAAAATCCGTATTGATTTCATTGTCCAAAGGGAAATTGTCCATGGACTGAAGTATATCCAGAAAACGTACCGGAAAGGGATTCCAGGTAAGAGAAAGCAAAAAAGTTGGGTGAAAGTTCATTAATAAATGGGAAAGTATGATATTTTTAGTGGATACGATGACCCACATGGTTGGAAGTTATGCTCCCAAAGTTGAGATCCAGAGTTATACAACCCCTCAAGTAATTACTGTAGTATTTTTGAAGAGTTATCTGTTTTTTTTAAATTAGGATAATTTAAAATAAAATTGAACTATAGGAAGAAGCTCCAAACGGAATGTTTTATAGAGGAGACTACTCCGTCGGTTCCCATTTCACCGACGATGATAAGCACACCCATTTGAAATGGGAGTGGAAGTTTGAAATCAGTAAGGACTGGTAAAAAAAACCCTACAAGTGGAAGGTTCACCCTCAAAATCAAAAGAGCGACCAGATCAATAACCATTCCTTGTATTTCTATTTATTCTATTAGCAAAATGTTAATGTTTAATCCAGTTTTTCTTGTACTGCTTAGATATTTAGTTTGTAGTTATAGCCAAATCATGCTCAAGCTTCGTTACCTACTTCATAATATGACAGACAATACTAAACAATATGAGTTTTGTATGACAAACACAAACATGGTTTGTCTTCTTTAAGGGCTCAAATAAAACTAGGATATTTCAATTTTTGGAAATAATCTTTCAAGTTACCATCTTCTAAAGAGAGTAAAGTTCCCTAGTCAATTGACTACATGGTTTTTGCAAAAAAAGGCTGAACATTTTTAAGGATTGGGCTAACATGGTTTAGAAGGAGTGGTATGTAGTATTTGTAGGACAAATATGTTAGGAAAAGTCGTCTTGCTTGTTACTAAAGGCTTTCGTACTTTTTGCAAAATGATTAATATTATACAAATTAGAATTTAGTCGAACGAAAATGTGGACCAAGTTCATTTTGTATATTCTTATGGATCAATTTCTTAAAAGTTTATAGAAGGATTAATGGAATGGTTGAAAATGCAGAAATATAACACTACGTACATCGAAAATAATATTTAACCATTTTTATGGATAAAATCTAATGCAATTAAATTTATAGTGGAAAGATGTAAAAATTTGTAACCTCTAAAGCTTAGCAGTTCTGTATTAAAGTTTCTATTTATTTATTTTGGATAAGTTCAATTAAAATCTCCAAGAAATATCCCACCTAATCCTAACAGCTCTCTGAACCCGTCAGCGTAGACTTAAATTAAATTAATGCAATTAGTAAACACACATTAATGACTATCAGTTGAAGATGCCTGCCTTTTCATAGAAACAAATTATCACCCTTCGTTATTCATCAGGTAGCAACTCCGTGACCTTAATGTACGAACCTGCCTATTTAATGGGATATCGATCTTGTGCCTAATGTAATTATACTTGTAGTGGTATTAAATGAATCAATAAAGATAAACTCAAGACATGTTATTGATCACTGTAGTTATTCCCTTCGTTTCAACTCACACATACTTCTACTTTTTACACTTATTACTAGCTATCATAACAAAAAACAAATTCTGAGGAAGGAACCTTCATAATTCTTGCTGTACAGTATTTATTACTTTACTTCGGCATAATTCAACACCGATATATTACGGCTCATTCTTACGGATCCATCGCTTAGAAAGTTTGAGCTAAAATTGGATGTTTTAATAAAGCGTTGCAAACCCCAAAAACAAAGTAAAGGCTTCAGCTGCATAAACCCGTTTAAAGTTCATTAAAGGGCCGTATATGAAAGTTAACCCAATTAAAGTAGATAGCATAAATTTTTGTATTCATAACAGAATTTTTCGGAAACAAAAAATATCAGCATATTGGCCAAATCTTAAAACATCCGTTACTCCTAGCAACAACGGTCATAACAAACGTGAACTACACTATAAATCCCAGACCACAAGACCACTCGATCAAATCCTTAAATTAAGTACTTTTAGATTAAAATCTTTAATGAAAACCTGTGTCAAACTTGACATTTTGATCATAACTTTTTATCTCCTTCCCTTTCAAACCTTATTAATCTAAAGCTATAAAAACGTAGCAGAATAAACTTCCAAGTTTTTAAAAATTCTAAATTTCTGCAGAAACATTAAGCTAACCATGCATCTTTCGATAGTAGTTTTCGAGTGCCCGTACTGTCCCAAGCGTTTCCAAGCACTGCCCTTTCTGCAGTCCCACATCCAACGTAGGCACCAAGGCCTCCCCCTTCTTCCCATATCTCTAATCCCATCTCATCATCAAGCCCTTTTGCAATATCACCATCATCAACCAGGCGGACTCACAAGTTTTTCACCCCAACTGGTGGAACCCTTTCCTACAACCGCTGTTTATGCATTCACCACGTCAACCGCAGCGACCCATCAAAGTTTAGGAAATGTCCAATCCATTGCAGCGACCCACCACAGCTTAGAAAATGTCCAATCCATCGCAGCGACCCATCAAAGTTTAGAAAATGTCCACTCCACCGCAGCGACCCAAAGAAACGTCCAATCCATCGCAGCGACTCACCAAAGCTTAGAAAACGCCCAATCCATCGGAGCGACCCAACAAAGCTTAGAAAATGCCCAATCCATCACAGCGACCCACCAAAAAAGCTTAGAAAACGTCAAATCTGCCAATCAACCCGGCTTGACAGAAATAAACTCCCAATACAATATGAATACTTCGGCTGCTACTGTTACTAACGATGACAATAATGAAACGAAGGAAAATGTCAACGTCAGTACCAGTAACACGGGAACTTTTGCCCAAGGTTTGGAACTATTTTTATGCTCTAATTATTTCCACAGCCTTGCTATATATATTTACTGGTGAGATATCCTGCGGATTTAGAGCACAGGGTAAGATCCCAACAACTAAAGCAATATTACCCTGAAGGCAAAACTTAGGGAATGAATTGTTTCTTCAAAGAAATATTCCCAAGTACGAACGGACTGTAGCCCAGAAATATGTTCTCGGTATTTGTCTTCAATCCGTACAGAATTTATATTCAACTCTGCTAATCAAAGTTCATTTTAACAAATTGCTTAACTCAAAGTCTCTTAATATCTGTCCCTAAGAAAGAACCACAACCCTTTCCAATTATTCTGCTAACCCTTCTTATTAATCAAGCCTAGCCTGAGTCACGTAATTAATACTTTTGTAATAAATTATAAAGCCCACAGCCTTTGCCTACACAGAAAGTTCCTTGCATTGCTTTCTCGGGACATTAATATTAAGATGTAATACTACAGTATTGTTCCTATTTCCTATCCTACTACTCATGTTTAGCGTTTAGCCACTACAAAGACGAGCTAATCCTGAGATCCCTCAATGAAATGAAAGCTTATACGAGTATTAGTCACAGACTTAGGTAAAATATAAGAGGTTACTAATAGTAGGCTAAAGTTAAGTAAAAGTACAGAATACAGTAAAGCTTAGTGTTAGCAGCAAGTAGGCAATTATTTATTAATTACCTATCAAAGAACAAAACCAAACAACCGAAAGGAAACCAACAGGGAATTAAATAGTATTATGAGCTATAATAATTTAATTCCTGTCAAGAAATCCAATCCCCATCAATAATAATGAGATTTTAATCAAGAAATGAATTATTCAGGTAGCATATCAAAGGGTCAAGAAGAACTTGTAACAAAATACGAAGAACCGTCCCAACAACCCTTCATCAAAGTCTCTAGTAACATCAACCCAAATCTCCATGATCTCGATGATGTTGTTGGTGCTACTTCGGATGATAATTTATTATTAATATTCCCACCCACCGCTCCATCAACCCCCTTCTCTAGCTTAAATGACAACAGCAGAATCCATTCTACAACAATCTTTAATCTGGTGGAGACATATCTCGAGCAAAACTTAGTCTCAAGGCAAAATCTAAAGGTAGGTTATCTCATTCTTATGAATCTCCATTTACTCCAACTCCAGCAAACGCTTGTACATGAACGGGCTCTGAAATAGAACAGATACAGAAGAATGGTCGAGGTCAAAGGGTATATTTATATTGGTGAATAATGTAACAAATACAATGGGGAAATGTTCATTGCATGTCTCTCGCATATTTTACAAGTATTAATTAATGGATGAACATGAAAGCAGTAGAAGTTTTGTTTATACTTTGAATCTAAGGGTCGAGCAAGGAATGATGTAGTTTGTAGTATGACGGATTTGAAAATATTAGTCGACCATCCGATCGATCAATCTGCCATTCTGTTTGGTTTCTAGTAAAAACATTCTGTCCATCAAATGCCCTTTTAGCTGAAGGCTGCTGCTTTCATAAATAAGTTCATTTTGTTTAGCTAGAAATGCCCAAAGGTTGATTAGTTTGTAGGATTTACTTTATAATGGAGAAATTTACAGATGTACTAAAAAGAAGACACAACGAGCAGTAATTTAACATGGAAATAAAACGAACATATCTCTTAGAAATTGTATTGTACTGGTATTGGTATTTTTTTAAATTTTGTTAAAGAGCAATGTTCCTATTGATGATGTGAAGTATTTCCCCCTACGTATAAATTGTCTAAGGCTGTGAAAGCAAAGATACGAGCTTTTATGTGGATAAAACGTGTCAGAGATCAAAGGGTTGATTTTAGATGATTGAGGTTCCTCCGAACGAAAAGCATTAGTTGAAGTAAGTAAAGTAGGTGAAAGCGATGGAAGAGTAAAGTACTTTCTGAGGCAATTAACCAATTTGTATGCGCAAAGGCTGCTGGCTGAGACCTTCGTACAACTTGTACGTGTTAGGAGCTAATTTATGTATTTATTTCCCTCTCTGTGGTTACTTTCCTCATCGTTGCATTCCTTCCGCGTGTTTCTTCATGTTCGTCTTCTTTAGTGCTAAAAGTGATAGGGCTGATGATCCAATAAAGTATGAAATTCTAATGATGAATAAACTATAAGTGGGACAGTAGTGCTTTGATATTTATTTGATCAAAGGCTTAGTTTGAGTAGGATAGTAGTAGGTAGTAGTTGTAGTTGAAGCTGTATTATAAATAATAGAATAGTTGCATGCAGTAGGATTACTGGTAGTTGCAGTATGAGTAAAGTAGGTACAGCAGGAGTAAAAGTACGTACAAGGAGTAAAAGTAGGTACAGTAGGAATAAAAGTACGTACAAGGAGTAAAAGTAGGTACAGTAGGAGTAAAAGTACGTACAGCAGGAGTACAAGTACATACAAGGAGTAAAATTAGGTACAGCAGGAGTAAAAGTACGTACAGCAGGAAAAGTCTGTCCAGCAGAAGTAAAAGTACGTACAGTAGGAGTAAAAGTAGGTACAGTAGGAGTAAAAGTAGGTACAGTAGGAGTAAAAGTAGGTACAGTAGAAGTAAAAGTACGTATAGCAGAAGTAAAAGATGGTACAGTAGGAGTAAAAGTAGGTACAGTAGAAGTAAGAGTACGTACAGCAGAAGTAAAAGATGGTACAGTAGGAGTAAAAGTAGGTACAGTAGTAGTACAAGTACGTATAGTCAATAGTGTGAGTGGAAATACGTACAACAGGAGTAAAAGTATAAGCATATTAGAAGTAGTTGTGCAGTAGAGATGGGTAGTAATTAGTCGTAGTTTCAAATAACGAATTTCCGAGAGACCTTCTAATTGTCTGATAATCCCAAATACTGTACATCTACTTCCGCACCAGAAAGCCTTTAAGCAGAAATCATTATTCCGTCCTATCCAGCCTATTATTACAGAGTGGCACTTTCTCTTGCATATGAATTGCATCTGACCTTCACCTCCTTGCGATAGATAATAGATAGATTCCACTATTGCAAATGAATGGCATGATATTAGAATTCAATTGGCCTATCATAGGAATCAATTATGGATGTTATAATCGCAGATGAAAGCGTGTATGAGCACATTTCACGTTAAAATTATACGTGAATTGTTTCTCCCAACTGAAAACACAAATAACTTTATTGGGACTGAGAAAGTTAGGAATTGTCACATACAAAAATTTTTGCATGGATTTTATAATTTTATTGTTGCTCAAACGTTCCTAAATAAAATAAATTTCAGATGAGCCAAGAACTACGAAGCCTAAGAGAACTGCTCAGTTCACAGGAATCACTATTGCAAAATAAACTCATTACCGCAACTACAGCTTACGAAGATCAATTAAACAAGCTAAAACAAAATTCCGGATTTGGAGAGCAAATTAATGCACTTCCGACTCAAAATATTACGAATGATGATACAATAATACAGTTTACTAAAGTAAAAAAATAAGTTAATGAATTTTACCTATTAATAATAAATTGGTAACTATCCTTATTGTTTTAAATTAATTTCAGATGAGCCAAGAACTGCATAGTTTAAGAGAACAGCTCAATTCACAGGAATCAATATGGCAAAATAAACTCCTTACTGCAGCTACGGCCTACGAAGATCAAATCAATCAGCTAAGAAAGGGTTCCGGATTTGGAGAGCAAATTAATGCACTTCCTACTCAAAATAATGCAAATGATGATAGCTCTGCCAACAGTAAGTAATGAAGTAAACCTTGTCATTCATATCCCCTTTTGTGCTATATTTTAAGTATAGTAATCTTCTGATAAGCCCAACTCAGCCTAATTTACTTCTGAACCCATTCAGGCGTGAGGGATTCGGCTGCAATTTCACCTTCAAATAATACTAATAGTGGGGATGGTAATCCGAATATAGTTGTGCCGGTAGCGAAACCTCGGAAGATGAAAACAGCTTCTTTAGTAGGAAATCTCCCAACTCCCGATCTGGAACAAGCAGCGCTGCTACGTGAGCCTGAAGGTTGTCATTCACCATTGTCCCCAAATCACCCTGCGATTAGTACACGGTCAATGGAAACTGGAACTAATGCAAGCTCCAATGAGTCTACCGGTACTTCTTATCATCCTATTGTTCTTGTAGCTTGACATTTACAGGACCTAAACAGTACAGTAGTTTTATACATCGCTATTTTCTCATCCTCGGCCACAAGCCGATCGTACAATGCACAACTAGTTAGTAGCTCAACTTTTAGATCTTGCAGTTTATCTCAGAATAGCTTGGCCACCGTTCCCATCATCACCTCTTAGTTCTTTAATGCCTTATTGTTAGCAGGTTAAGAATAGGAACCTTAAGGATTCAGGTTTTTTGACAGAAAGTTCAGTTTAAAATATCTTAAAATGTACCTATAGGGGGACTCTAGGCACAAGAACACGGCCTTCATCTTTTGGGTTTTAATAGGTATGCATAGGGAAGGAAGGCAAGATCCTGGCTAGTATGCTTAACATATACATCTGAGAAAAATTCAAAATGTGTTCTTGTACCCTGATAAGCGAAATTGTTTCTACCGACCCAAAAAAACTGTACAAACATCAAGAAATGCATGTTCCAATTCATACTAATAATACCCTATTCCATAATAATTTCCCCGAAGGGGGGGGGGTAGTAAACTCCTGAAAAACTACATCTTTTTTGCTAGCACTCCATTCTTTATTGGTTGCTAATTCAAATTCTAATGAAGGTCCGGATGGTGCAAGCCCATCGGTGGTGAAAGAACGTGCCCAGGCTACAAATGCTCCTCAGGATCCTTCTACTGTAAATAAATCCAGTTCGAGTACAACTTCTGCAGGAACCTGTACCATCAAGTCAAGTGGCCAAAATTATGCAAAGGATGGAGAAATCTTGTCAGCACAAAGTGACAGGAAGTTAAACTCTCTTGGTGAACACTCCCAAGATTCTGTTGCTCATTCTAGCG
>JAQFZX010001529.1:0-28348 GCA_034682405.1 Hydroisotoma schaefferi | reverse complement strand
TAGTCAAAAGTTGTACTTGGCGTCTCAAAAATGTCAAGGAAATTGACGAAAGTCGTACTTGGTAACGAAGAGGTTAAACAAATATTTATATGCATTAAATAGTATAATATTCTGCCAGACAATAGATACGTCATTGAGAAAGATGACAAAAATTACTCATTGACCCTCTAACTGCCGAGACGATTTGTCTTGATTTAAGCTACTAAACTATTTATAGTTAATTCACTGTTAAAACAAATGAATTTAAATAAGGAAGGCCTTGGAATAACTCTTTTTGGTTGGACTATGAAATTAAATTAACTCTCCGTTGACCGGAGACCGTTCAAAATGTTGGCAACCCTAAGACTACAAATTCTTATTTCCATTAAACCACCCCCAAGTAGTATGAACAATTATACATGCTGATTGAAAGGATAATAGGTATACCGCATATCCTAGAAATAAAGGCCGTGTTGCTATTTACTTATTTGAGGTTCTAAGGTCAAATTGAAGATACAATTTAATATAGCTACTCCCCTTACAGTATAGTCGTATTAAAAGGGATAAAATGAGGGGCACTGCTACTACAAGGAAAGGGGTTGCCATTGTTATATGGGGGCTCTAATAAGAGAATATGCGGTAGCTGGCTTTCTTCATTAGAAGGTGATTATAAATGAATGTTTTAAGGCAGAAGAGAAGCGTGTGTTTTTGTTAATTCAAATAGAGTACAAATGTTCTACTAATGTAATTTTTAACAACTGTTTTTCCTTTCTCTAGAGGTAATAATGACAGCCGTGATTTATTAGAGACAGGAAGGAATAAAGCTAACACACTTTTTTGGCCCGGTGACAATAACGCAAATTGGTGTGTGGTAGTTACTTCTATGTAAAATAAGAACTGGATTAATAGACGATTACACGGATACAAAATGTATTCAGTATATAGATTATGATTTTAGTATTTAAAAATACTCGTTAAATTCAAGGCTTAAGATAACAACTATCCACAAACGCTTGCAGACACTCCGGCTACAGTGGCAGTGGTGTACGTTTAAGCAGATGCGTAAAGTCTTAAGGAGTTTTGAGAAGAGAGAGTAGGGTACATATTACCCGTGATAAAATTTAAGATTATAATCCTCTGCCAAATCTAGTACTGATTTTATGAACCTGTAAGATCTTTATCTTCCGGAAAGCGTTTTAAACTTAACACTGGCCGGAGAAATGAGCGTTTTATGTTCCAATTTGCAATAGTAGAGTACATCGCTTTCCTTGCTCTTTATATACTTTATTTATTTATTTATTTAAAAATAGATCAACATCAGTCAGTCAGTTTTATGGAATATGGAGCACATTTGGGTGGTAAAGCAAGGTCATTCTATTTCTATCGCCTTTGACTAAAAACCCTCTTTCTGTCTTTTCAACGGGTTAAAACTCAATTTTACTCATTAAAAAAAATAATTATACGAGAACACAAGCCACCTTTAACCGATTTGAGCAGATGTGAACATTTATTATTCAGTTTCAAGCAAAAGTAAGAAATAACTCAATCTTAATATTAAAAAACAGGATTTTGATTTCACGCACTCCTGATTCCAGTAATTTGAGTAGCTTTGCCCTACTTTGTGACTACGAGTAAAAAACACGCTGGCATGGCTTACTTCCGTCTATCAACAAATTAATATAATGTTAATGGACTTTATATAATCAAAGCACCATATCGTTTACGAGCATCCCTCGAATGACTACCGACATCCGACGTGATGGGATATTAAATCCGACTACCTGTCCTCTGATCATAAGAAAGTCGCTAGACCATGATCTTTTAAAGGGTCGTCTTTTTTTAAACTCACATTTCAGTCACAGTTGCATAACTCTTAAAAGACCTGTGGATGACGAGCCCCAGGAGACTTAAAGATAAAAATTAAAAGCATCCATATCTCCTTCTCCAAAACCAAGAAAATGAAGGACAAAACATGTAATAAACTTTTGAAATTCTTAAACATTACTGTTGTAGCAAGAATATCCCCCATACACACAAAAACAATATTGTTTGTCTTTGCACATTACGATCATATGAGGATTAAATTATGATTCATTTCTAAGAAGGGTCCACGTCCAGGTCCAACCTTGGTACCTATATATCAAGGCACGTCAAGTAAAAATCATGTCATGGGTAGATTAACAATGAAACTCCGAAAACGGAAAAATTCACACCATGGTAAAGTAATAAAGTTTAAGTATCCATAGCCTCGATAAGTTTCTTGGAAATGATCTCCTAACAAAAAAAATTATAAATTGGACCTTTGGAAAGATTAAATTATCGCGAACAAGCATACAAATATTTCGGGTTTTGTGATTCATATATGCTTTACTATTATTGCCTCTTCCTGTTAAACGAAGTGATTTCTCCTGTTCAAGCTAAGTCGTTAGAACCCTTAGGTAAACAAACGATTCGAATTTATAAAAATCCTGCCAAAAAAACCTCTACAAAACTTTCTTCCCTAATAAATAAAACCGTAAATGAAAACCATATTCTTTGACCACAGAGACGGACATAGAAAGATGGCAATGGACGACCGATCAATTTTGCTGATAATCTTGGCATTCTTCATTCCACCACTTGCCGTTTTCTTGAAGAAAGGGACGTGCGATTTTGACGTGTGCCTCAATCTGATTCTCACCATTTGCTTCTGGCTTCCCGGTTTTATCCACGCCATTTTGGTTATCATGAGGTAAAGGGCGTCCACTTCACCAAGCGCCATACGATGACAACTTCTACGCTATTTCATACTGCTTAAACTGCACAATTTAAGGTTCGTTTCATCCCTATAAACGTATCCCAATTATAACCTCTTTCAAAGTAATAATAGACTCTTACTTTAGCATAGTAGCCCTACTTGTCGTAGAACCTTCAATTGCAGCCTTTCTCTAGCTACTAGCTTCAGTACTCCTTTGATTGATTGATTGATTGAATTATATTTAGATTGTTAGATTTGTAATAGTAGCCCCTTTGTAGAAGTAACCCCTTAAAAACTGTAGCCCCTTTTTAAAAGTAGCCCCTTTCGAACAGTAGCCCCTTTTCGGATACATAAGGTATTTTAAGTTCCCATCAAATGAAAGATTGTTATTTAACCCTTAGATAATCGGAAAATCAATTGGTAATTCGGACAAACTGCAGAAAAACGGGGATTTTAACAGCCGGTTAGCTACAAAAATAAACTGGTACGCTTCTCGCCGACGGTCGCCCAATTTTAAATTAACTAAAGCATTAAATGATTAACACATCCGGTAACTTTTTGTGCTGCATATATTATCGCGAATATTAATGACAAATAGTCAAACTTGTACCACCACTCTCCTTATAATAAATGGTACAGCAGTACCATTTTATAATAAATATTCCACGGTTTTATTCCTGGCACTATGATACTTTACTTTAACATAATATATAAAACTCGATAGCACATTTTTTCATGCACAATCCCGTTAAATACAATAGGTGACATTTACTTTAAGATCATCATGAAAACATCTATAAAAAGTAATAAAAATATTTTACGCCCGTTTAGAAAAATTAAGGATCCACCAGCAGACACAAAATACCTCCATCATTTTCTGTTTCCTACAAGATCGTGTATGTGATCCTGATGAAGTTTTGCCTGTTACGATTGGGTAGTTCTTAAAAAGTTACATGATCCTGTCCTAGCTACAAAGCTTTGCCTATTAAACCTGACTTCATACAATATAAGTTAGTTGAGGGTCGGAACGGAAAACTAACAGATTTTTGATTTACTTACGCTTGTTAACTTTTTTCCGGGCTTAGTCAAGTCCCTCATCTTTCGTGAAGAACAGAACTGGAACAAAATTAGGCACAGGGAAATAATCCCTTTAATAGCAAAAAAGTCTGGTCTATTTTTCGGCGTATTATTCTTCTGAGAATGAAAAGGTGTTGAAGCTTTTTATATAAAGGGGATTTCTTTTATGCCTCATAGTTCGAGAAACAGTCTACCAAGTTTGTGTAACTATAAAAAGAACGGCAAGTATAACGTAGCTTATTGCAGACGGAAAGAAACACAATCAGAGGCAGGAAAAAGTCCCAGCTTGACTTTAACAAGTGTGACCTCGTTCCAAGGCGAACGGTGACCTGCTCAAGAGCCGGATTTATTTATGAGCCAACTCGAGTCAAGTTACTTACTCTTGCTTTATTTAATGTTATTTTTTCATTTCCTCTGGAGGAAGCTGTAGGATGTAGCCGTGTGCATTTTGTTTTAGATATGAACGACACATAGAATGTGAGTCGGTTGGATGGAAATCATTGCCAGAGATTATTACCGAAAAAATAACTAAGAATAATAAAGCACAATTCTTGAGTAGATAGGGTACTCGATTAGTAAAGTTGTAAAGTAGAACATTACCAGGAATTGTGTTCACTAGACTTTTCGGAGCTGAAGTAATTTACGAGCTTGAGAAAGATTTTTCTAACCCTAACGCTTGAGTTCTTAAGAAGGGCTTCTTAAATCAAACCTGGCTAGCTCGTTTTTTCCCTTCCCTTCTTTATTTAGGTGTTTTTTTATACGATGACTTCAGTTTGAAATAAAAGAGGATTTTAATTTCAAAACGGTTAAAAATTAAAACTGGAAGTTCACAAGATTAAAAACATAAAGAATGACTGCTTCTAGAAATTTGATTCCGTGGATAATCACGAAATAGGCCAGGCCAAGACCTTCCGTAAGAATTTTCTTACTATTAAGGTAAGCTGTAAATTCCTTTACGAACTTAATTGGGATGTTCTTTACGCTACTTTTTAACTAATGAATATTTAATATTTTCATTATTCTCTAATCTAAACTACTTTATTTATTACCGAGAAACGATTAAAACTTGGCTTCTTAATTACCACGAAGAGAATGCTATAGTAAAATTTGTTATTGCAAGATGATAAATAATACTAAGATAGTGTTCAATTAAATGGAAGAGGTGGAAATAAATCAGAAGAAGAATGTTGGTCACTTGTGCAGTTAAAATAATGTTCATGTTAAATATGCTCTCATGGAGGTCGATGTTAGAATTCCTTTGCTCGGCCCTCCCACATTAAATGTCTATTTTGGCTCATATTCTGAACTCATGCGTCACATTATAAACTCTGACGTTCTATAGTATTCTTACGAAATAACTTAGCCTAATAAATAACAGCTTTGTCCCATCAACTTGAGTAGAAAACTCAAATTAATAGAACATTTTCTTTACACGCGAAAACTTTCCCAACTTTTCGCAACCTTTTTGTCTACGGAACTTCACTTTCTCTTACGTAGTTTAATCTTACAAAAGTGTAAACGGATGCCGTCATTAAAACTAAATACTTTCTTCTATAAATTTTTGACTAGCTTTACAACGCTAAACTCCAACTTTGTTTTTAGAAGTTGCAAAAGTAAGTAATGGCAATTTGAAACTTTCTTCTTCAATTTTCTTCACTTCTTTACATTTTCAGTTAGTGCTTTTCCCGAAAGTAAGCAACAGCTTTATTCCATCTTAGTAAGCTCCTATTGTTACTTTCACTCTTGGCATAAACTTACTTCTATTTTTAGATTCTGTCTTTAAAGTAGAATTACTATTGCTTGCTTATCATTAAATTAATCATTCCCTATCTCTATCTCTTGTGTCATAAAGCGGAAATAAACCTTCTCCAAGCTATATAATATTTCGGTATTCAACTCATTTAAAAATGTATAGCAGTTTTACAACTTTAAAAAACATTTTACACAAAGACAAAGTTTTATAGAACATATAATTTGCATAGTTGATAGCCTAGCGATGAATTTCTGTCTTTTATTTCATTTCCCAAAATGCTGTCCCTGCTTTCTTATTCCTGATCGATTCCAAATACATACTTTCTATTCGCAAATATTTTCAAGACCCAAACCACCACCGGAATAAATAATAGAAGTAAAATCTATCACCGGACAGCCCAGCCCATGGTCAATTTCACCACAACTGCCAATATAGGGTACACTGGTACACAGCGATCTACTAGTAATACTGACATACTACATAAAACATCCCCGACCTATACAAACGCTAAAAACCGTACGAATTTGTAGAGCTTTCTCTGCCAAAGTGTCTCCTGCCAAAAAAGCATCCCCCTTTCTCTCTCAACCACCAATCCATTTGTTCTATCGGACAGAACTTGCACCTAATCTATTTACCGCAACCAACCGAAAGTAAAGTAAAAGTATTAATGTAAAATTTATTTCTCCTTCGATCACCACCATGTTCTATCATCATATAATATACTCGAGGATAGAGTGATGCTCTGTGCAACATTATGCGAGATAATCTAATATAATAAAATTTGGCAGAGGAAGTAAACACGTCTAGTTAGTGGCTAGAATAGAATACATGGCCTCACACAAGAAGAAGGATATCGATCCTCTCTGAATCACCCTCCGCAGAAGTGGCTAAGTTTTCATCCTCTTGTCGTATGTTTCTCTTTTACGGCTCTCGCAAAAAATTTCCCTCCACCGGACTCTTAGGAACCCATAGGGAACTCCATTTTAAGGGGGTTTTAGGGGCCGGGCACCTGAAAAAGTTTACTGGGTTCTAAGGGTTTCATACAGGGGTAGAACGGTTAAGGGTTTTATACGCGTACGCACGGTTTATAATACAAACTTTAAACGTTCAAAGTTCTAGGTTACGTTACTCTTCTGCAAACCTTTCTCCACAGAAAAGCCTAAGATTTTATCCATCATAGGAGTAGGAATAGGAAACTGCAAAATTTGTGCAAGATTTCTCCCAAACTAAACTACCTAATCTACTAAAGCAAACCACGAGACTACATACAAACAGTTCTTTAGGTAGTGGTAACACGTACAACCTAAACAAAATTATATATGGAGAGACGGAGAGTCAGTAAAACTAGACAGTAATAGCAGTCAGTGGAGAAAGGTACCTACATTAAAGCTCATCCACCTACATTCACCAACGAGGATCGATAGGAAAGACGATGGGGAAAAATCCTTCTCAAGGCTTCTTTCTCATCTACCTACCTAAAGCCAAGAACTGCAATAATATTACACTGAAACCCTGCAAACTTTCTCTATAGACCAGAACATCGGCATGTTAGAGCTTGCGACAGTAAAACTTCTAAATACTTTCTTTCTTCATTATAGGGAGTAAGCAGGTAATAATAAAAAGTAATAAAAGGGAGCTTCCTTCCTATATTCTTATTGTTAAGCGATTATAGAAGGTGTAGTGTTAGGTAGGACACACTTCCTATTACTTCTTTCTCCTGCGAGAGAACAGAATTTCTGGCAACTTTGCGAAAAATAGCAGAGAAATGCAAAGAATCTCTACACAGGCAAACATATTATCAGAAAGTAAAATACAGTTTGAAAATGATTAAACGTTTCATGGTTAATGGTATAAGAGTTGCGGAGAGTTGCTTTTTTTTCATCCCCATCATTCGAGAGATTTTGCAACCCTTGCAAAAAAAACTGAAGATGAAAGGAAGGAATAATATGCTAAAAAGATCCCAAATCTACATATCCTTAATCATAATGACTGGTATAAAGTTTGAAAACTAGGACTAGTAGTAAAAGTGTTGACAGAAGATATGAAACGGAAGTTGCTCTCTAGGGAGTACGAGAGAAAAACAATATATATATGTGCCTGTGTTGCAAAAAAGAACCATATTGCTGGCAGGCTTTCTATCAAATACGGTTAACATAAACTAAAATACTAAAATTATTTAATAACATTGAATTAAGCATTTTTAGCATAAAAGATATATAATTGTTTTTATGAAAAGGTGCCTGAAAAAAATTTTACCGTCTACATTTCTACATTGACTTATAGTGGGGATTTTTTCAGCCTTACCTATACTTTAAATTTTGCATGCATTTCTTAATTTTGGAAAAATAGTTACTTTTTAAACCAAACAAATCTACATGTTTACTTTCTTTAAGTGTGTGGAACGTTCTTCTTTGAACTGATACATATTTGCTTCGTAAGAGATAAGATATAAAAAGTAATATTTCCTCTTTTCCCCAATGGATTTTTGCATTTGCATTAGATCATCTTATACGTATTTGGTTCCATTTCCGGAGAGACTTTTACAAGTAAATCCTTTTGTGGACTTATTCATTCTTTGAACGATCCAGCACGAGTACAAACGGGTCCTTTACTTACTCGAGAGAAATTAACTATACATAGGAATATTCTGAAGCAAAATTCACAGGAATAAAAGTGCATTTTACTCCACGTTGCATTATGTACAGATTTGAGATTATTTCTTCCAGGAAAAGCTGAAAGATTTTTCCAAGTTTAACCCGGCTTGTCATCCAAGTCTGAAGAATTACTGTTGAAAAGTAATCAAAGTTTTTGACAGAGACTTTCATACTTTACTTAGTTGGTGGACCAGTTTCATCAGCACGGCAGAGTAATATTTTGAATGGCAAACCCCCTTGAGAGATGCGGATACGATTACCATTGCGGACTGCGGCGAGAGATAGAGTTAGGCATGCAGGCAAAGTAAACTTCCCAACAACTCTAGATACTTCACTGTATTTATCCGGGGCTTATTATAGTTATAATATAAATCTTTACAAGAAATAGGATAGAACTATGTGTTTACTTTCAAGAGTAAATGTAATTTCGGCTTTGAAAGGTTTCTCAGGCCGAGTAAATGTATGGCTAATGCAATGAGAAATATAATCCTCCGCTGGGGTTAGCGAAGGGATGGATAGAACATGCAAGGAAGGGCTAATAATTTCGCGAAAGGTGACTCATGGCATTCGCATTACACGGAATAACTACAGGCACTATAAACTCTGTATTGTTTGGCATATTTCAGTTAATGTACGTAAAGGATGAGGAAAGAAAAAATCAATTTTGTTGATTTTGAGGGTGACCGTGTTATTGTTTTTTTCAGGTTAGGTTCTAACTAATGTTGTTGCCCTTCTTCTTGTACGTACATCGTCAAAGAGTTGAACGTTCGTTAAAGCAAGACTGAATGACTTGCCTCTGTCTCTATGCACACGACAGGGACCCTATTAGTAACGTGCAGAAAGGCTCATGCAAAATTTAATCATGCATGAGAAGCTTATCGAATTCTAAGCTGGTTGCTGAGAGGGTCGCCGCAAAGAAACGACATGAATTTCCGGAGTAATAGTATTTGCCCAAATGAGTCAACCTCTGAAAGTTGTAATGACTAGGGAACGAGATTTCGCCAGAAGTATGCAAAGACTTAGGCTTTAAACAAACAAAAACTAATGGTACGTTATATATTCGCAAAATTTGTATCAATGCAATCCAAATCCAAGTTTTCATTCCCCTCCCCATGATCAAACCATAGATATAGCCAAAACATCATTACAATTTATAACATTTTATTATAGAAAGGTTTACGATTGCAAGTTTCATAAAACGTCCACAAACATCCCTGGAATCGTCTGCATTTTGTCATTAACCTTCATGAAAATGCGACCAATGGATAAAAATGCACCCAACACTTTTCAGTTCATAAACTACAAGCAGTAGCTAAGAATTTGCCTCATCATCGCATCGTATACGCAATTGAAAAGTATGGAATTAACTTTTCGAGAAAAAAATTGCACTTGAGCCAAATTCCTTATCTTTATAGTTGCTGCTAGCCCACCTACATTTCATTCACTTCATCTTTCACGTTATTTTCATAAAAAGCCAGGCGGACACTCCTGCCAGAGTCAATGTCAAATGTCAACTCTTCACATTTCCCTAGACATTATTAGCCAAGTATATTGAATCCCTGAGTCAGGTATAAAAGTGATCCCTACTACCACCAAAAAATCTATTTATTCTGTGAACTTATCTTCAAGTGACTTATGTTGGCTCCGAAGCCAAATCACGGCAAAAAGATAAAGCGTAAAAGTTTAGAATTTCATCATCGTCTTTGTCAACTCTTTCATAATATCTCTGCCTATATCTTCACAGTGGAATGCACCGATCCTAGCTTGTGAAACTTTTAGTTTCTTGCAAAAACCTTTGAACAAACGTAAGAATGGCAAACTTGGCTCAGTTTTGAATTTAGCATTCAGGTCGCTCTGTTCGACATCGTTATGTTATGAATTCTCAATTCTAAACTTAAAGTATATATACCATACAAAGTACAATAGTACACGGATGCATTTGGAAGCCAATTTTTCACTCTTCCATAAACACTTTTTCTCGCATTTTCTCCGTAAATTTATCTCATAATCAATCAACAAACTTGCGATATTGCATCCTTTATTTTAAGATGCTACTTCTACTGGAATAACTCAAAAGAATGGTATTTTGTCATTCTAAACTCTTTCAAATTGTAGTCCGCTTCTTTGCTCGTCTGTTACTGGAATTTCCTTGAATAACCGTTCGTTCTTTTAACAACTGAAGATGTTGTCAGAGATTGGCATTTTATAATGGGGAAGTTTTGTGGGTTTGTGCATATCATTTGGCAAAATTAAAACCCTTGATTAGTAAAGTTTCTCTTACCGAATAGAGAGACGAGGATGACAAGATGTGCCAAAATGTATGAAGCTGAAGAAACGCACTTCCAGCTCCGTCTTCCCATCTTCCTAATCCTCCTGCCTTTAGGTAGCTAGCTCCTTCCTGTTAAATGTGTTTTGTTTCGTTAGATGAACCTTTTTTGCTCCTTCGTTAGTTAATGGCTAATCCCAATGGGAATCTTTGTTCCTTATGTCTCTTGTTTGTAATGTGTATTGTGTGTATGCTATGTTTTATGCTAATCCTCCGTCCAATCTGCAATTTATGTTACAACCGTCTCGCCGACAACCAACCTATTAATGTACCTAATAGTTTCTAAGAACAGCTTCTTTAAAGTTGTTACAGGATTCTTGAGATGAGGGAAAAAACTATGTCACTGCCGATTCAGTTTTAAAAGACTGAAGAATATTCCCACGGGCAGAAGTTGACAAGAGTTTATAAAGTTTTTTTACCACTTATGGTCCAGTGTCAATTTGTTTCTGAAGTTATTCAAACATCTACCTTTACCTACCTGCAGCTAAAACAATCCCTGAAAAATGTCTTACTAAAGAGGTTCCTAATTTTCGGCTTACTAAAATAACTTACTCCAATTCCCGTAAAAGTACAAGCCTATCTTTCCTAGTTCCTACTGTGTGAACGCGTACTTGCCTAATCAAATTATAACTCCACTTACACAGCCTCTAATTCAATTAGTCAATCTCCCAGACCGTAGGTGTACATATAGGGTCTTTTACGAGTTTGTAGCGTTAATGCAACGTGCATTAGATTAGTTAGTACAATACGATAGTAGTTGCTTCACCTCGAATACCACAATTTGCTGCGTTTGTTTGTTCTTACATGTAACAATTTATTATTAAATCATCAGACTCACTCACTCCTGCTAAGTTTTGATAACGTTATATTAGGTCAAACTAAAGTTCCACAGTCGGCGAACTTCTTGGTAATTAGCCAAACAGTTAAACTAACACGAAAGAAGATAAGCCTTTAGCCAAGGCTCTATACCGTTCTTAGGTATCTTTTAGCCCCGCACGTAAACCCCCGTTTATCCGACGTACCCAGTATTAACTTTCCCTTTCCTGGAAACCGAGAAAGTTGAGACTTTTATGCAGTTTAGTTAGTAAACCCTTGGAAGTATTTATGTTCCTGGAATATTTTTCCGAATTTTATTAAAATTTCGAAATCGAATCAATACCCAA
The DNA here is from genome assembly GCA_034682405.1 of Hydroisotoma schaefferi. Lineage (NCBI taxonomy): Eukaryota > Metazoa > Arthropoda > Collembola > Entomobryomorpha > Isotomidae > Hydroisotoma > Hydroisotoma schaefferi. The sequence continues at coordinate 16,659 of JAQFZX010001529.1, read as the reverse complement.
GACTATAGCTCATTGACCTTCAATCAGATCTTGAGAACCTTTCGTACAAGACTTTGTCTAGGAAGGATGAAGGTGTTCTGAACTCAACGGATGCAGAGACTTCACTAGCTGAGTAATGCCACTGAAACATGTGCATCTCCCAGAACCAGTCAGTGGGTTTAGGTTCATAGGCTGTGCTTTTTGCTGTACGTATCTACATCCATCCATAAGAACGATACACGGGTTTCAGAACGATAGCATGTAGAAGAAACCTTTACTCAGCAATACTGCTTCCCCTGGCTTATTCAATTCTGTCAGAATGCAATGTTGGTTATACCATGTTTGGCTGTATGTAATAGTGGGTGCGCGAACAAACATTTAACTATCCAAGCCAAGGATGTACGTTAGGTTATTTTATAGATTACAATTTATAACAAATATCATAACAAGTAAGTGAAGAATAAACTCAAACCATTACCAACTTTTTTACGACAGTGGGTAACATCATCAGAGCATCGGATATGTAACTAACTATCACATCGTATCATTAGCATTACAAACCCTGTGGATACTTCCATATAACTCGTTCTTGCCATAGTTGCTCCTGGAAGTTAACCCTTTAGCGTTGGACAGGTAAACGCTTACTTTTCTTGGGTATGCCTTCCTAACTTTCCTGTAAGGTTTATGCTTATGCCGTATTTTTCAATACTAATACCATGGAATTGATGATACATAGGTAAAAATGATATGACTTGGATAACTTGGACTGTTGAAAAGGTGGATGACTGCCTGCAAAAGTTGCCTTTAGCATTAACGCCTTCTCTCTCCACTTCAACTATGCTCATCCTTTCCCTTTCAGTCCCACCTGTCCATGTCCAGCCAATGTTATGTAATGAAACCTAAATAACCAACCCGTGCATACTACCTGTAAAAATTACAATACAAAATAGGACTACAAATATCGGAATGGTAGGAACTAACGTTAAAGTGTACAAACATTTGATGTGGTATACAGATGCGTGTAGACAGAAGACAGGAAAAACGCATAAACTTAGATTGAAATGGTGAATACCTGATAGAAGGTAGCCATAGGTATGTTTTATCCTACTACTAAGTATAGCTGAGGTTTACGACCGTTTTGCTTATGCAGCAGCAAGCAACCAACCATGTAAAAAGGCAGGCATAGTGTCTGAATAGTCATTGGCTTTAGGCACTACTTTTCTAACAAGGCCCAGTAACATCTTTTAACCACGGTGTGTTGTAAGAAACATAAGATGGATTAGTTTAGTATAACTATATGCGAATGCTGACTTGACTAAATTGAGAACCCCTGGCTCAAGTGTTCGCAGAACGATTCCTTGGATCTAGAGCAACTGTCATTTTTTAACGATTTTATGCCTTTCTTCCTAATTTCTGTATGTGTATGATTAACTCCGCATATGCTAAAGTGTGGTTTTGTGGTTATAACTCTTTGCGGAAGAATGTCGGTAAGTCTCAATAAGCAGGTCGATTGACTAGTTTTCATATTATAATATTTCAGCAGAATTTTCATGCATACATGAGGGTTTTGGACATAAATTAAACTCTGGAATGAACTTTGCAAATTAGTTTATTAACGTACTGAGCCTTGTTTCTACTTATATTTAGCATATACTCGATAAAATGACTAAGCGTATCAGCTATTCTGCTCATATAGTTGAAGTAGTAGAGAATACTGACAGTTTTTATTTGACGGTAACATTTATGAATAACATTCTACAAGTAATTTTCAGTGGTTATAATATAAACGGAATAAAGACAATTAATTATTATGATCGCCTTGTATCCTGGCTCAGCGAATAAGACACACAGTCAATAGCATCAATCAATTGTTTGGACTAAAGTAGTGGCAATAAATTAAAACTTCTTATCGCACCAATAAATAAATTCTACAAACTAAACGGTTGCAATAAAATAATTTGACTAAGTAAGAACAATGAGGAAACATAACTCATTATTAGTAGATTAGAAATTAAAAAAACAATTCATTAATGTGAACTTGTAAATAATTAATGTTTTGATTATGCTGTTTGGGGGAAAAGCTTGTTTCATGGCTAAAAGTTACTCACAAGGTCGCATACTTCAAAATCGAATGCGTGATAAAAATTGATTATAAAACAATTCATCGAACGATTAAGTTACATATTTTTAGGATTCATCTTGATATCACAAATTAAATCTGATTAGTTGGAGCTTTTTTCTTTAAGCTTGGAAGCCAGTAATTTTTCAGTACTAGGCTTTTCCTCTCCATATTTTTTTTACGCTCATCAGTTCAAGCCACTAGAAGAGGCTCATCATCGGAGAACCCTCGAATAATTGGGGAGTCCTCTTGTTCCTCTACTGAGATTAAGACAAGTTGGATTACTTTATTAAAATCCGAATAATTTAGAAACCAGCTGAAAAAAACCTACCCTGGTTTTGTTGAAATGTCGCAGCTCCAGAATGCGAACTGTAGTGGGAGCTGGCAAAATTCAAAAAAGATGTTTGCAGTCGCTTATGACGCACGACAAAGATTCCCAGGACAGCCAATAGTAACAGGATTATCACGATAACTGTTAGTGCTATGGCTAGAGCATTACTTGTGCTTATCATTATTTCTGGAGTCAACTCTGCAAACAAACATATTAGTTGGACACATTTTCATGTCAAGTCTCCGTTTTAAAGTAATACTGCAATTCTGTGCGTGAAATGCCTACCTGTGGTTTCTAAAACCATGGGAGAAGATCTTGGGGACTCTAAGCCATCCCGATCTTTGACACTGACTGCGATATAATAACGCTCACCGTTCAGTTTCAAGTCTGACAAAGGAAAATTCAATTTTTCTGTCTCGTGCCTTTCCGCGTGTTCAAATGTTGTGTCTTTTGAGATCCATACGACATAAGTTACTCTGGTTTATAACATGCATACATTATTAACTTGAAAATTTCGGGTCATACAGGTACCAAACAGCTATAGAATTCGAAGGCTTTAACTTACTTTCCTTTCGCAGTCACCATTTTTGGCAACCTTGGTGCTTCCCATAGGATTGTAAAAGGATGACACTCCGTACACTGATCTAATTGCTCTGGGAATGGTATCGGTGGAGCTGTAAATGTTAATGGAGCTGATGACTTTGCTCCAGGAACACTAGTACTGATGTTTAACCTGTGGGAAAATAAATATTAGTTTACGTTTTAACTATGCGTTTAAACAATTTAAATTCGAATCGATTCCTTACTCATATTGACCCCCGTAGAAAATTTTTAGTGTGTGGCTCAATTCTGTTTTATTAGATAGTTGTATCTTTGCCAGTCCGTAGATCTTGTTGGTTGTTACCTCTCTCATGGTTATCTGTTTAATAAATGTAAAGAATTGTCTAACACACCTAAATTCGAGAGCATAAAAACGTAGGCATTCTGATAGTACATACGTTATAGCTCAAGGGATTGTCTAAAACAGGACAGGGTGCCTTCCAGGTAACTTCTAAGCTTATGTCGTTTCCAGAACCTATCTCATTGATTCGTACTTGCTTAGGTGGGGATTTCTCGTCCATCAGTGTCTTAACCTGAGTAGGGGCTTCGGTAAGGGGTCCCATTCCTCGTGGTCCAATAAGACCGATATCGAACAAATATTCTTCACAAGCCTCAAGATCTTCAACTACGAAAAATGTTGATGTGGTGGCCTTAGGTTCTGTTATACGAAAACGTTTATCACAATAGATCATTTAACCCATTAAAAAATATTCTAAATAATTAAGTTAATTTGCAATGCGACTTACGGTTTTGTGAAATTTCATGCGTAGATTTCCCGTAGTAGATTCCATATACCCAATAACTCCCTTGAACCGGGTCCCATGTGACATTTACTTTATTGTCCACTTTAGAAAGTTTCACAAGGAGTCCCTTAACTCTTGGAAGTTTTTCTCCTAAAATGGTATTAAGTTGTTACTTAAAATGCAAAGGCACGCTATCGCCTAATTAATAGAATCTAGTAAGTAGGTATTCTAAATTTACCTTTGGTAGAAAACGAGATGGACTGGGCACTTCCATGTACTTTCTTCAAAACTGGAATAATACTGACTTTGTATTCCGTTTTTGGTGCTAGATTATAGACTAAAAAGGACAACATTTTACGTTAATAATGTTTCAGCTGAATGCAATGCTGGAGATAATGATAAAAAACTTACATTGAATATACGAATCCTTCGTTGCTGAGAAGGTTTTGAAAGAATAAAGTGCCCCCACAGTTTCTAAAATTACCGTGAATTCGTCATATTTATCGTTAGAAGCCCTCCAATTTATCATGGCGGCGTCCTCCTTGGGTTCTATTATCACAAATGCATGCATTCAGTAAAGTCTTAAATTTCGTCATTTATGAACGTACACCGTATTATAAATTGAATCTCACCTTTAATTCTTAGCTCGCTGATCATGGCAATATCCCCATTGAACAAATACACCAAGGGCTCAGAATGATTGCTTTCTCCGGCTGAATTTTCGGCTGTGACCTTATAACATAAAACAAAATAGACACTTAGACATTCCATTTTATAAATGACCTGTCGCACCCTCGCACCCTGCGCTAACCTTCACTTATAAAAATTAAAGACTTACCCAAAACGTGTAATTAACTCCTGATCGAAATACAGGATCTGACTGCTTGTTAGAGATAGTTATCTCCGTTTCTTTTGACTCCACTGTTGCAGGTGGGAGTGGAGGATGGAACGCTAAATTGTAATTTGTTATTTGTCCGTTTGGATTTGCTGGCTTCTTCCAGCTGATCGTCAACTCATCAGCATTAGGTTGCTTTACTTGTAAGCCAAAAGGTGCACCCGGCTCTGTGTATAGACACAGTTATTTGAATTTTTTTATTTTCAAACGTGAAACATTCTTTTTTTTTACTTATGTTTTACCTGTCTCCAAAGTTGTTTTATTCTTGAAAATCGCAGGATGGAATACTTCCCCGTTTTTCTGTACGTACACAGTAATAGAATACTTCGTGTACGGAGACAATTTCTCTGTTTTTCCGATCACAAAGGAGCGTTCCGTAATCCAATGAGTTTCATTTTTACAATGGACAGCTTGACCCGAATAAATTTCGCAATAAGACGGCAGAAACGTCATGTTTCCTTTCAGAGTTGGATCCACCCACCATGCCAATTCCAATTCTTGTGGCTCTTCGTATATCAGTCCAACGGACATGCCAGCAATCTAAATCAGTTAAAAATATCTTCTAGTCCCCAATAAAATGATTAAGCAAACAATAAGACTGAAATTTACCTGATACACCGTTTGATGTTTTTTGCAACTAGTAATATCTTCATCCGACCCATCTGAACAATCGCTCCTACGAAATAAAATCAATTTGGTTTAAATTTGCGATGCACCAATCGTAAATGGTGTAACAAGACAGCTATTACTTACTTCTTGTTACACATCATGTATAAAGGCTTGCAATCATCTCCGTCGCACCTAAATTCTCCTGCATTGCACGCTGGAACTGTATGTAAAATATGTTCAAGTTAGAAGTATCGAATATGAAAATATTCAGAAAACCCACAAATAAAACCAAAGACTCACTGGAAACATTTCCACAAGCTTGTTCGTCCAATCCAAATGGGCAATCCGGCTTTCCGTCACACATCTCTTCTTTTGGTATGCATACTTTGGTCAAGCCACATCGTTCATAATTTTTCGGACAACCTCCTTTCGAATCATCGTGACACCCGACTGTCTCATCTTCTTTCCCCGGACAGTCGTAAAACTTATCACATCTTGAGCTCATAGCGATACATTCACCTAGACACATTATGTGAAGGAATAAGGTACACGGCGACCATTCTTGGCGACAGCTAGAAATATAAATCATCATTAACATTACAAAAGAAAATATGGTTCGTAACTTTACCTGAAAGACACCGCCAATGGTTTACAGGGCATCTTTCTCCAGGTGGGCTTAAAGTAACGTTGCCTGGCTGTATATCCGGCGTTTCAGAGCACCCTAACTCATCTGATCCATCTAAGCAGTCCTTAGCACCATCACACCTGTAACATCATACACCAAAATACATTATATTTCAATTACACCAACCCAACAAAAATTAGATTTAAAAAATCTTACTTCCAAAATACAGGAATACACTCCTTTGAGTTGGAGCATTCAAACATCTGTGACTGACCAGAACAATTACCCTATAAAATTATTAATTATAAACTTTACACCATTAATAAACAATTTAAGAACTTCTAAGAAAACACGTCAAGTCAAGTTCATACCCTAGGAAAAGGATCAATTGTTGCAGCCGGAGTAGTAACTGCTGGACAATCGGCATGCTCATCTGAACCATCAGGACAATCCTATTTATATTGGAATATGCTTATTGACATAATTTACTGAATCGTTGGCTTTAATTTACCCTTACAGATAGTTTAATTTTTACCTTGTCTCCATCGCACTCCCAAGATTGCTAAAAATAATCAGACCGAATAGAATGCATTTAAAAATTTTGATCTGGGAAAAAGGCTCTAACTAAAATATTTCCTGAGTAATAAATCATTACCATTATACACTCTCCGCTTTTACAATGAAATTTCCACTCGGGGCAACGCTTAGTGGTACAATTCTGCTCATCCGATCCACTCTCACAGTCCTTATCTCCATCACAAACCCAATCGACGCTTAAACACTTCTCTTCTCGTTCGCACTTGTACTCGTTAATTCCGCAAAGGTGATGGACTTCAGGGCAGTTTTTCTCGTCAGAACCTCCATCGCCACAATCATCTTCCAAATCGCACACCCATTTTTTGAGGATGCATCGCCCGTTGTCACACTGGAACTGAGTATCGTTTCTACAAACTGGATACTGTCCTTCGCAACCTTCTTCGTCCGACTCATCCCCATCTCCACAATCGTGGTCGAAATCACATCTGAAAGTTTCTGGAATACATTTACCCGTGATGTTACACTGGAACTGGACCGCGGTACAGATAGGTCTATCGCATTTCTGCTCATCACTATTATCCCCGCAATCGTCATCACCGTCACAAACCCAAGCTTTTGGAACGCAGAATCCGCTGGCACATTTGAAAGAATCTTTAGCTTCGCAGTAGCTGCCGCAGCTTCCATTATCTTGCAGAGGCTTGCCATCGGGACAAAGACAGGCGTTTCCATTCTTTCGGAGACCGTCTGGACATTCGCAGCTCATTGTTTCGTTGGGGTATGAAAAACAGAGGTGAGAGCAGTTGTTGGATTTGCCCGAGCAGTTGTTACTGCCTACCTGTAAGCCACTGCCGTACACCTTTAGGTCCATTAATCTTGACTGGTTTCCAGCTACCAAAAAAATCGACTTGGATACGTCATCTGCATCCACTCGAGCGTAGTAGATTGAACGCGTCGTCCAGTCATCCCAGTAGACAAGATTTTTATACACTCCAACCGCAAAGGGATGATTTACCCTATTATCGTTTTTGATGAAGTTCTGAATATCCCCTCCATCAAGATTTGATGTTGTCATGATGTCCAAAAATGCGTCAACCCAGTATAGCCGGTTCTCGGTGTAATCTACGGTGATACCGTTGGGCCATTTAACTCTTTGTAATCCGTGTTCATTTACTATGATCCTTCTAGCGTCACTTCCATCCAATAGAGATCGTCCAATACAAGGCTTATCTGCGGACCAATCCGTCCAGAACAAAAATCTGAAAATACATAACGTAAAATTAGTTTTCAATTCTGTTCATCTCCTGCACCTTGTAAGCATTATTTATTATCAATTTTCAATTTTATACGAACCCTTTTGCTGGGTGGACTGCTAATCCTCTTGGTTTTTCTACAATGGGCAACCCAAGCAATTTCTTCCTCATACGACCAAATCTGTGAGCATCCGTACGGATTACTTCAATTTTAGACTGTGCTCCATCACTGAAGTATAAATTGTGAGCGAGCCAATCATAAGCTAGTCCTTCAACTGACTGTATATTGGACGACACGAGAAGTTCTGGTTCGCTTTCACCATCCAAATGAAGTTTCATAATATGATCGCGGTTCACATCAGACCAGAATATACAGTTATTCTTGAGATCATAGTCCAGAGCAATGACGGTGCGTACTCTGGGAATTGGCAGGGTTTCAATGCGACTGAAATCGTTCAAGTCGATTCGCAAGATTGAATCTCGTTTGGCTACTAACATGAACTCCAACTCATTACTGGAACCACGAGAGAGAAAACGGTTAAGAACTCCTAGGTTTTGGTTTGCAGTATATATAAGCATAGATGTAGATTTTTTTAACTCACCTGACTGGACATGATATCGTTTCTGGTGTGTATTTAGAAACTTCATCCGACTCTTCACACTTCGTCCCTGGTACTTTTCGATAGCCCTTAGTCTTGTTGTAAAACTGGACCCCAGGTTTACACCATTCAGCCTTCACTCCTGGACTTGTTTCCGAGTTATCTTTGAGGCATAATTTTCCTTCCGTTCGGGGGTCTTCAACGTAACCAAAATCGCATTCGTAGTCCGATCGCTCGCAAGAGCATACTTTCCTCATGATTGGTCTTTCATAGCCCTGCCCATTGTAGCATTTCTGTTTTGGATCTCTTCGTTCGTATTCTTCCTTCTGTCCGAGTAGACAGTGACGTCCGGGCTTGCTGTCCCAAGGTGACCACCATTTATAATCGTCTTTAGTACAATTTCTCTCTACAATCCCAAATACATATTTACTTCTCACCTTCCTTTAAAAATATATTGATTAAACACTTCCTAAAATCTGCAGCTATCCTTACCAAAAACATCTCTGAAATCCACTTTAATCAAAACCCATGAGTGACTTGTATTCTTCGAGATGGATGCGAAGACAAAGAAAACGGTTGTGTTCTCTCCAGGTTCAGTGAGCAAACCTAGGACTCTAACCGGTTCTTCGTAGAACACATGAGTTTCCCACGTTTCTCCTTCATCTATTGAATAAATAAGCTCATTTGTCGATTCCCCGATCTTATAGAACTTTGTGGCAGCAATAATTCCACCATGATCACCAAATCCGTAAAGATAGTTTCCTTGCAGCAACTATACAAGAAATTGACAGAAGAGATAGAGGCAAGCTATTTTATCTTGCATGAAATAAAACAATCTATCGTCGATCTAAACTCACCTGTCTCCAATTGGCAGCCCCATCAGTCGAAATATACACTCCAATCCTTCCCTTAAGCGTTGTGTTAACAGTACCAGTGGCAAGAATCAGTCCAACAGCAGACTTCTTCGATAAAATAGGCACAGCTCGGTAAGACGGGTACAACTGGCTTAAATGCTGACTTATGTGCAAAGAGCAGTTCTTGGTCGTCTGAAAATAACAGAAATCCGCCATAAAATCATTTCAATTACTTCCCTGATTATTATATTCTTCGTACTTAATTCACAAGAATAATATCAGATTGTTTAGCTATTATGATTCTTCGCCCAGAGAGTCACACATCCAGTCTCAACGTAGTCTGAATTGAGTTATGAGACCTTTTAAGTCCCACCCTACAAATTGCACTGACATGGCTGGCCATAAGGATTTCCCAATTTCGACCTTTTCTATCGCCTCAACTAACAACGTCTCCAAGAGAAGTCGTCAGTATCCCAGGCATGAGAAAAGGCCAAAAGGACGACAACATGTCTTTTTCACTTTCCTTACTCCCTGTTTACAAGGATGCCCGGCTAGAGCATTGAACGACCCTTGTCTCAGACCTTCCCGAGGGCAAATATAGGCCATGAAGACCTAATTTGTAGCCCCCTTGTTGTAAGCGTGAAACTGGAAACGTGTAACTTTTTCTGGGCTCATCTTTGGCTACTTATCATCATGCTATAGGTAGCAATTAGCCATTTCTCTATTTTGTTTCCCAACTACTTTTAGGTACTTACGTATTGACAGTAGATAGGATTTCCATCATCATCGAACTTTGGAGGCTTCAAAAGTTCCCATTCTCCGCCTTGATCGTAGGTAATCCACGATACGACTTCATCCAGACCGAATTTTTTGCTCCATGAGGCAGATTTCTTCAGTTGACTTGCTATGTAAACCCCACGTAGTCCTTCAACTGCATGGAGATCGACAAATTCTTCCTCGGTTACCATACTGAAATATGTATATACTTTTTTAGCACATTGTTACATTATGTTTGTATTCTTTATTCAAATTCAATAAATTATGGATTACTAACTTCAGCCATGACTCTGACCAGGTGGTATTTGGCTTAAAAAATACTATTCTTTCCAGAGAGAGCGAGAACTGTATGCTTTGATCTTCATCAGGCACATTTCCAACATACAGGTTTGCAACACTCTCGTTGTGCACGACGCAAACAAAAATCTATTACAACAAAACCAAAACCAGTCAACAACAGAGATAATTTAAGTGCCACTCTATCGATCCAATAAATAGCATCTATTATCCAAGACTCACCTGTCCCTCGGCAGAAATATCTGCAACATGGAAATGCTGAGCTGCATGGCTTGAATGTGTAAGTGGAAACAGGGCAGGTTTAAATATACCACTTTTATAGGAAATCAGTAGCTCCAAAGTATTCTATTTTTTTAAAAAATCAAACTTATTTTCTTATCACGAACTATGACAATAAATATCATAACAGAGCTAAATAGAGTAAGGTCACTCACGTTATCTTTTTTGCTTGAGGCAAACTTGTACTCGTCCTTGATCTGAAACTCTTCCACGTCCGCCACAGCAATGTTAAGGTCTTTGGAATCCAGGAACAGCGAATCTGAAGATAAGATTACTGACTTCCCGTTCGGACTTTCACGCTGAATGTAAAGCTTGGGCGGAATTGTAGAATCATCCCAAGAAACCGATTTTACATGGAGCTGAACTCTATCCCAAGTTTCGCCGAAATTTCGAGACACCCATAGCTAAAATTTAAAATACATTACATGTACTTCAGTCTTATTTTTTTAAATGGTTCACAATACAAATGTGAATCCTGTTACTAGACTTACTTCTTTATTTATGGTGGCACTTTCTAAAGCGATAATATTATCCGCCTGGACAGGATCGAAGAGGATGGTATCGGGTACAAAATTTACACTACTCTTCTTCAAACTCTTTCCAAAATCAATGCTGGTAAAAATGTACTTGTTCACAACGTCGTTAAAAACAAACTGAAAATCATTGTGAATTAAATTTTTGGTAAATATTACACTGCAATCATTACATATCTTTCATCATTATTGAAAGTCTACTCACTCTTCCATTATGCTTCGGGTGGTTAAAAAACCGATCCAGTTGGGCAGGAGTACCATTGCTAAGGGTGAGTTGGTCAGTCGCATTTTGAAAGCTTGCCCCATAATCTCGAGATATAAATAAGGTGGACGTAGAGTTAAGCTTAGTATCCTTGGCCAAACATATTATCACTTCTTCTCCGGCGTAATGCACTAGTAGCTGATTATGCGAGTCTTGTAGAACATTCTGAAACAAAATTAGTAAGATTATAAATTACAGAATTCATCAGTTGACACATTCCTAACTTTGATAGTACCAGTACCATCACCATTATTAGCACGGTGACTAACCCAGCCCGTAGAACATAAATGACGTTTAAAATGTCTAAAACTTCTGAAACAGGATCAACAACTACCTGCTTGCTTGTTCTTATTTTATATTAATGTAAATACTGATCCTAATACTGGCACCGGACCAAAAAGCAAATAGTCCATTGTAGATTGTAGAAACGCAGTTTATTTATACGTATTCCACTTCTAATAATATCTCACTGCAAACAACACGATAATTGAAATTGTGTAACTTTCTACGCATTATGATTATCTTCAGTACACCACCGTTGACAAAAACGTTGGACCACATGATTCTTAAGCGTTAAGCCTTAATCAATGGCTTAATCTTTTTAAAGCAATTAACATTATTTTCATATTCAAATAACATTTAAATCCTACCTTCGGTTCTCGAATCGCCTAATTCATTTAACGCAAGTTACAAATCTTTCTTACGTACGCATTCGTTAAAAAATCAATTTGACTTACATGATCAGTCTTAATCTTAGAGCTCGAATTCGAACCAGAAGCTGGAGCAACTACATCTCGTTTCTTACGGTCATGACTTGCAGAATATCCATCCGACTCAGAGCCCTCATTTAAGTTGATTGTTGTAAAAGTAGGAGATTCTTGGGAATGGCTTTTTTGAATTGACAACGAACCGTTACATTCTAGTGGCAGAAAGCTTAAACTAACTAAAATCACAACCCCCAGAAACAACCCAGTCTTTAAAAACTTCTGTATCATCTTGCTTTGCGACCAGTTGACTATTTCTTAACTTCCAGTTCCAACCACCATTACTACTTCACTCCAATCCTAAAAAAGTCAGACTACTTTTTCTCCAAATACTGAAATCCTTTTAAAAACCTTTCGGATGAAATACTATTACAATATAATAGTTTTACAGAGAAGGCAGGGTTCCTCCCACTATTAAATAAGCAAGTAAGTAAAGTAAGCTATTGAATAAAGTTCTAAAATCCCCCTGTCCTTCCAACGAGCAGTAGCAGTTTGGTTGACAATTACAAATAAACTAAAAGGTTATACCTACAATCGACAGACTTTCTACCCCATACACAATACAATCTACTCCCTACACTAATGCGAATGCAAACTGGCGTTTTTTTGTGACAAGGTCAATGTTAGTTTAGTTTGTGAACTTTACATTACATTCAACTAAACAGCCATAAGGAGATAAACGAATGCCCGATAAGGCTTAACATTAACATTTGCTCGTAATCTATCGGGAAACAAATTCACTCAAACGAGTGTAGCATAAAATTACAACAAATATCAGCTTCTTCTTCTACACGGGAGCCTTCCTTGATAAGAACGAATTGAAATGCTTAACTGAACTCAGATTCCCTAAGACAAGTCTAGTTCTAACGAATCCAAGGCTTAATTATTCACAGATTATAGTCCAACGATTAGTTTTTACATGTGTAGTCTAAGTTGCTGCTATGTTCACAGTTCCAGATCCAATCACGGACTGACTTTCTTCCACGACGAGGATTTTTGATTCCTCTGCCTTTGAGCCACTTTGAACTGAAGTGAGTTGACTTGATGATGACAAAACTTCACAGAACAGCCACCAATACCGTTTTTAGTTGCTCTTTTTCTACCAGATCCAATACTTCTTGAGTTCTACTCCATGAGATTTAGCATTCTAAGTGAAACGCTTGGCTTCTTTCCTATATTGAACAGGCAAAACAGGAGTTATTTAACTGGGCAAATGCTTTATTCTATTCTAGAATTTAAATAATTCTTTTAAGAACATGCATTATGCATACATTCAATTCAATTCAATTCAATATGGGGGTTTTAAAGGCCTTTTATATAAAAATGTTAATTCATGATCAATGAGTTGAGTCTTTTACTAAATAACAAACAAAGTAAAATATAACACCAACTTTTCCTTAAATTGGTTCATAGGAATGAATCATAAAAATATTTATGCTTAACTAGCCACAACGTGTGTGTTTTGTGGAAGATCGTGACGTGAGTCACTAATTTCATGATTTAATTAAATTAAAAATACATGATTAAGGTGCATGTACGTCTATAGATCACATTACGCTTACGCATGTAATTAGAATTACTGTCATTCGACGGAACGAACTTGAAGTGACAATACTTTACTACGCCTTAATAAATTGCAAAAAGGGAATTTTTTTGATTTATACTTACTAAGCTTTTTTTTAAGTTTAAACTGGGATACGTTTACAAGAAAGTATGAATACATTTTTATGAGCATAAAAACAAATTACATATATTTTTAGATGATTATCAAACTCAGTTTCATTCCTTTCCAAACGACAAACTTTCCAATAAAATATGAATGCACTGCACACTCACAAAAAAGTACACACAAAAAATGAAGCCGATAAGTTAGAAAAGAATTAGAATTACATCCAACCAAACCTAACTCAATCAGTTTGGTGAATTTAAAGAAAACGATAAGCTGTTTTCAGACGAAATTTTGTGTAGCCATTTGTAGCCATCTGTTTTTTAATAGCATCTCATCTGTCAACTAGTATTATATTTATCATTTGAATACGACCCAAGAATCGCTATCTTTCACAACTGATAACTTGATCTAATCCAATTTCCAACTTAATAGCTTCCCCACCCACAAATACAACAACTCCAATCTCTTAAACCGTGTGAAGAAGCGAATGAATGGAAATAATTTCATTCCTAGTTTAGTTATATATTTTTAAATAAATAGCTATTTTGTCTTCTTCAGCATTTAAAGCTTTTAATACCTAAACTAAAAACCACAATTCATTCAGTTAGTTAAAGGTCTGTTTCATAACCAAATGAATGACGCATGCATGCACTAGAATTTGTAACTGAAGATAACAATAAGAGTGACTAACTATTTCTTAGCTCCGCAAATATTTAAGTTTAACCCCTTCTTATTCATCTAACTTTAAATCCTCGCCCACACCGCCCTCGTTAATTATGCCGCACACATATCCTTTACATGTTAAAGGGGGCATCTCTCTGGTCTCTCTCCCATGTTAAATATGCTTTATAACATCTTTTTATATAAGTATAACCCGCGGTGTCTGGGCGAGGAATTTGGATACTCCCTCTTCCAGTTAGCAAAATAATATGATTCACTAGCAAGACCAACTACCACTAAATGAGGAAGTGCTGCAGTGCAGCTCAACAAGTCTGAAATAGCAAACAGCAAATACAAAATACGTACAAGTACCCTAAATCTTCGCCCATATGACGCGGCTTGTGCATGATAAAAAAGATATTTCTTAAGCATGAGAGAGATACCTTTTAACATGTTAAGGATAGGCGTGCGGCCTAATTAATGAGGGTGTCTTATGGGCAAGGATTTACGCTACGGTAGTAAGAGTAACCACACACAAGAATAAAATTACGATAAGCAAACTTTGCATGGAGGAATCGTCAATCGTGACAAAACTAGCGTGTATTATCTTTTATTTCAATACAAACCATAACCAACTCAATCGAATTACATGTTTCTGAGTTTAGAATCTTCAATTAAAAACGCTAAGATAATATGCTAAATGAATATGAAATTATGTTGTAGATATAGATAGATATACGCTGAATTACACAGCGTTCTTTAGCATTTCCTCCGAGCAGCAAATGCATGGAATACCTTCCAAACGTCCACAAAAAAAAGGTTCATAGTTCCGAACGCCGTTTCCTCCCATCTGAAAACTTTCAAAAATCAAGTAATAAAATACGGAAAAATCTCACTTACCACCTTCCTTTCCTAGTGAAGAGAAACTGCTTTCCATCCAAATCACTTTTTTGGGAAATCTTCTAGATCACCGTTTTCGCTGACAATGGCAAAGCAAAAACCAAATACAAATCCTTCACGTATGTTCGGCTGATTCCTACAGTCCCAGTCGAGCATGAGAGTTGACGAGGACGGGCTGAACTTGAAAAAATATAACATTTTGATCGAAAAATTCGTCGACAAACCAAAACCACATTACCCCGCGCAGGTAGTTCTTTCTTCCAGAGACTACGTAGCAAGAAACCCCGCTCTCTCGGTAAATTCGAGAGCGAGAGAGTCAAGTTGGCCCATAAGAGAGATATGGGTGTACGTAAGCTTATGTCCCGACCTGTCCCTGTTTTTGGATTGGCTCCTTTGTCTTTTCTACCTCGCAAGAATTCTACCTTACTTTTACATTCATCTAACCTATAGTAAATCTGCGTAGTGGAAACCGACTTACTTTTTAATACATGGATAGGTATTAGGTACACACAAATCCAACGTTTCTTGTTTTCATAACGTCCAGTGAGATTTGCACTACCTTAACCCGACCATACCGAACGGGGTGGACAATTGTCCTCCCCTCTACTCGGCAATTTATAGCGCGGAAACTATGCATGCCGCGCACCTGGGAATTTAGGACATCCTAGATAAACCATTTTTGCATACATTTCCAAAAAAAAAATGTCGAAACTTCGAATCATCTTCGAATTAAAAATTCCTAAGCCGGCCAAAACAGCTAAAATGGGGCCAAATGATGCAACTTTTTTTAAAATCGAGCCCAACTGCAAAGTTGCATGGTACCTAGCTCCTAACCAATTTTGTACCCAGCACCCTCAGACCACTAACTCATAGCTAACTCCTACAAATAAAACATTCTACGATCTGACCGTCGGACCGAATTCAAATGTCCTCAAGCAATCCCCCTGAGATCCCCTAACACTATTCTGACCCCACCAGATGACCCCACTAGCTACCCCACCAAAACTCAAAGTTACCTGATTTGATCCCGAATGATTTCTAATGACCTCAAGGCATTCCCATGAGACCCCCTAACACTAGTCTGACCCAAACAGATGACCCCCACTGGCTACCCCACTAAAACTCAAAGTTATCTGATTTGATCCGGTATGATTTCTATTGACCTCAAGGCATTCCTTTGAGACCCCCTAACACTATTCTGACCCCAACAGATGACCCCCACTGGCTACCCCACTAAACCTCAAAGTTTTTTGGTTGGGTAGCCAGTGGGGGTCATCTGGTGGGGTCGGAATAGCGCTAAAAGGTCTCAGGGGGATGCCCTGAGGTCATTAGAAATAAGTCCGGACCCAATCAGGCAACGTTGAGTTCTGGTGGGGT
>JAQFZX010001528.1:0-28382 GCA_034682405.1 Hydroisotoma schaefferi | reverse complement strand
ATCCCGATCCCGACGATTGCAGACAAGTCTCGTATGAAAATACCCATTAAACCTCAAAATTGTGATCCCGATCCCGACGATTGCAGAAAAGTCTCGTATGAAAATACCCATTAAACCTCAAAATTGTGATCCCGATCCCGACGATTGCAGACAAGTCTCGTATGAAAATACCCATTAAACCTCAAAATTGTGATCCCGATCCCGACGATTGCAGACAAGTCTCGTATGAAAATACCCATTAAACCTCAAAATTGTGATCCCGATCCCGAAGATTTCAGAAAAGTCTCGCGTGAAAATACCCATAAAACTCCAAAATTTGGATACCGACGATTGTAGAAAAGTCTCGTATGAAAATACCTATAAAACTCCAAAATTTGGATCCCGACGATTGCAGAAAAGTCCCGTAATAAAATCCTCATAATCCCATACAGTAATTCAAAATAATCTTGGCCATCAAGCTATAACTTTCTAACTTCTGTCACTGATCCCATGATTGGGAATATTATGGTCAAGGAAGCTATTACATATAACAACCAACCCCACATCTACCAAGATACCAGATCAACGGATGAGAAAAGTGATACCACAAAATCCACCCTGTCAATCAGCCGAAGAAACCATAAAAAGAAATTATTGATGAAATCTCCTTATTAAAACATAAAAAGGAAATCCAACACCTAACCAAGCATCTCATAATCAAAAGTCATAATCATCATCATCCTTCCTAACAAGCCTAAACCAAAGAAGCATATTATTAACTCCAACAAAGGGCAGCTATAAGCCAAATCGAATGCTAAACCCATTCAACTCTATTATACCTTCATTCAACTTCATGATTAGGATGATCTAATCTGACTGAATCCATGCAAAACCCAGAGAGATGGTTCTGTCTGGTGGTGAGCTCTCTCACTATCATTTATGACGATGATATTCCATCCCCCAACTACATATGTTAATTGACTAAAGGGTAAAATGAAGTTGAGTTGACAATCTATAACTTAAAGTTACTCAATCTCAAAATCATTGTTCGGTGGTGTTAAATTCGGTAACTTTCCCCAGAAATGTCTTCACTTCCGGAGAAAAACGCACCCTCAAGTGCTCCCCCAAGTTCTAGTCATTCTCAAGTCACACCACCGGAGCAACCCGGGTGTTCTTCTGCAGAAACGGCTACAGAAGTTACCAAGTCCGAACTTCCTGGGAACCGAACTCGTGAGACTGTCCAAAAGGTTTACAAAATGTTAGAACGGCATCGAGCGACCTCGGGCGAGACATCGTTGGACACCTTCTATGACTGCGAACCGACGGGAACTTCGTCGAGATATTCGTCAGCCAGCTCTGCATCCCCGTCCCATCAACACCCAGGTTCTTCAAGTAGTTATAGTAGTAGTAGTAGTAGGGGAAGCCGATCTCAGCAACAAAGAGAAAGATCAAGTAGAAACGCTCCTAGGGGTAATTATTACCCGGCTTCGAGATCTAAATCCGGAACGTCGTTAACCGAACCCGGTAATGGTGGTGCTAGCGTGGGTGGTGGTAGAAATTCCTCAAATAGGAGAAACAGTAGTCATAGCTCGTTTAATACTCAACAACTACGGACAAATCAGTCTGGGAGTGGTTATGCCGAGAGTGGTAAATGTGATAATGATGATAATGAGGCTGCTGGTGGGAGTGGTAATATTGAGGGGGGTGTGCCCTCCGTTGAGACTGTTGAGGGGGAGGAGGAAAATAAGGAATTGGCACAACTTAGGTGTCCAAGTGAGAGGACTGAAGTTATTTCCGAACGAGAAAAACGACGACGAAAACGATGTTCTGATTATCCTGGCTTTGCCTTTGGGTTTGGCTCTGTCTTTGGTTCAGATACGATGATGAAGTTTAGCATCATTAGGAATGAACTTGATAATGTCACGAAGGTCCAACTTAAAAGGGTATGCTATGCACTTTTTATAAATAATATGCGTAAGGTTTCCGCGTTATGTTCTCGTCCGAAGAAAATGATTTCTAAGAGATTAAACTAAAAATAATGGGAATTATGGATCATTACGTCTAGTTTTTATCACGATTTATGAACTGAGCTAAGGGCTATACGATTAATGAATCACTACTAACTTCTACGTACCTCTTCATCATAATCACACAACGAGTCTGTCTACCTGACTGACATCATAAAATGATGATTCATTTAACTTTTAGTTTCATGATTCAAAGCGGATCATGTTGCAGATTTAACTTAAAACTATCATAATAATTATGGTACATTCATGCCTAGACACGTCAATTGTTTGTATTAACGTATTCACCTATTATGTCTAGAGCAATTTCACGATAATTGACGGTCGTCACCCAGAATTCCAATATTATACCCCTTAACATAGACGCTAGCTCTAAATGACCCTTTCGCTTCTAGTTCTAGTTATCAAAACATACCTTCCAAATGTACAACTAACTATTGTTGTAACTATAAATCCCTACAAATAGCCACCTTTTGCTGATTTAGTAGCTCCATCCATGTGAATGTAAACATGATAATGTGTACAGCAGTCATTAACTTTCCGTAAAATTTAGGGGACTCCCATACATGAAATAACTTCTCTAGAACCGACACTTTGTCTCCTCTCGCATATTTCCATTTCTATCTCTATAAACAGACTTAGATATATAGTACTTTTCCAAAATACATTCATACTTTCCATTAAATCATCTCCATCCTACCAAAAAGCATCTATTTTGATGAATCCTAATCCAAATCCTAATCCTACACCTGTAAAAACTCACTGAACTTCCCTAATTAACGATCCACCCACCCTACACCTACCTTGATCATCATAGGGCTGTTCTACTTCTAATTGGAAAAATCCAACCGGAAATGCTTTAATGGACTAGGTGTCCAACAACTGCCAAATTGTCACACCAATTCCCATCATTTTCTATGCAAAAAGGGGATTAAAATCCCAATCTGGATCTAGCTTTCCAAGCGTTTAATAAAAGTCTAATCTGTCTGGGTGAGTTGGCCAATATATTCCCCATCCCTGTAGTTCGCCTCCCTCACACTTTATACAATTCTGATAGCTTTTAGCCAACCTAGTGGGCTCTGTCTAATAAATGAAATGTACAGAGAAGAGAGTCCACTCCCAGACTTTCCTATTATAGTCGGCTTCCAATGCTAAAAAACATCGTTTTTTAACGCTGACTACATCCCCATACCGTTGCATTTGTACTAAAAAGTAACCATTGGACTGCATATTTGGTTACTATTCCTTAAAAATTCCATTCCAGCCAACTAGGCAAGGCACTATCTATCTGTCAGTCTACGGGGGATTGAATTTATCATTTTTACTTCCATTTCTACTTGTTAAAAGTGTATTTCATTCACTCATTAAAGTAAAGTCTCTATTTATCCATCCACTGCCTCTCAACTAAAAAGCCATTCCTCAAAAATTAAACTTAAACTGCCCAAAAGTAAACGAAGCTTACTTACTTCAAAAGTAGCAAACATATACCGGGTTTTCAACAAAGCTATAGAAAATATTGGCTCTTTTAGTTGGTTTTTTTTTACTAAAAAAATAGCAAAATATAGAGTTTTTAGAATTGTTCAAGTACTAAGTTGGTTTTGGTTTATTTTAAAGGTTTAAAAGAAGTGTGGTTGGGAGTTATTTATTTATATTTAATTAGTTTAAGAAGAGTAAATGCCCGATTAAGTTTTTTGGTAGTGAAGCCGACCCTATTTTGTCTCTTCTAAGAGAGAGTGAGTGGAGTTAGAAAAGGGAGACGTTTTTTAGCCAGTTTTTATTTGTAGAGAAATCTAAATTATCTAAGTAAATTTTATATAAAAAAAAATGGCCCAAATTCAACAAGGAGGCCTTCTTGATGTTCTCAAGAAGAAGATGCGACAGACGAAGGAGGAAATGGAAAAATATAAAGATGATTGTGAAGAGTTGCAAAAGAAATTACATCTTGAAGTCATGCGACGGGAGGAAGTAAGAATTTAGAATTTTTTTTAAAGGTAGCTTAAAACCCCTTAATTTGAGCATTTTAAGGGGGTTATTTACGGTCCGTTTAGAAAATATATTGAAATATGCCGATGGAAAAGAGGGCGATTGGCGATAAATGAGGAGGAGGTGCGGTTTGTAAAATATGCATAGTATAGGTACAGAATAATAAAAAAATAAAATGTAAAAGTGCAAAACATGGAACATAACAGGGAACAGGGTGTGGATGTGGAAGTGGAGCACGGACAGTTTGCTGTTACCGTCAGCTCAAACATGTCAGTTGTTACGTACCGTAATTCCTGTACGATTAGCCGCGGATTATCTGTGAAAAAGGGGGATTTGAGGGCATGCGGTTTATGTAAAATTGCGGCCAATCTAGGGATGGGTTTCACTCTCTATAGGTTGTTTTGTTTGTATTTTATTAATTTTTATTAGACGAAAAAAAAATCCTTTTAGAGGGTTTTAAGGTTTCGGCTATTTTTGAGGGCTTTATATCGTTAGTGCCTGCCTACGTATAACTCCGTACGAGTAGGATGACATCATTTCAGCCTCGTTTTATTTGTTTCTACATACTCGTTATTTTGCCCTGCATATTTCTCGTTAATTTTACATTTATTTACATATGATGGAATATGCACTGAAGTGTTTTGCACTTACTGGTAATCTTATCTAAACTGGTAACGTACAAGTGTGTATTTCCGTTCAAGTTTGAGAATTGAGAATACCGATTTGTCACAAACTTACCAGGAATTTAACGACGTATTATTTTAAAATTGGCGAAGCAAAAGCAAAAGTCTTTAAATCCCAGTCAGTCACATCCTTATAAGTCTAATGACCATCAAGATGAATGACCATATTTTTCACAACCTGACCTTACAGTTTGAATTTCTTATGGTTGAAAGAAAGGCAATTTCTGGGCGTTGAGGGTTACGGTTAACAAATTACAAAGCATCTGCAATTATTGGTATTATTACCTTGCAAGTTAATTATTAAATAACCTGGCTAAGGGGGTTAAGCTTGAATTGATTGCTTATTCAGTTCATATTTTTTATTATTTCATTGTTGGCAAATTAAATTGTGTATATTTTAAATTACAAAGTACGAATGGCAGGCTTAGACGAGAATATATTTTTTAAATGATTTCGTTTCTACTCCAAAATAGCAAAACGCTGTTCAGGCATTTAAATAATTTATAATATACTGTGTACTGTTGTGACAAGAGCAGGGGACTAACTGTAGCACTAGCACTGCATTATGTGCCAAAGACACGAAGTACTCAATAAGTTTATAAAAAAAATTGAGGAGGGTGAGGAATCGTTAACTACGCTGTCATTTCATAACTAAAAAATAACAATCAACAATAGGGAGGGCATAATAAACAGCGCGACATGGAAGGAGAAACGGAAAGCAAAAGTTTGCAGCGATACCTTTTATGGTCAGAGACCTAGGTATTGTCTGTCTGTCGAGATTCCTTGACTATTTCTTCAGCTCTTAAATAAATGTTAGTTACAAACGCTAAGTTGGATAGATCAGTTCGGATTGTTATGCTGTTTTGCTTTGCTATGTTAGATAGACTCATCGTGATAAGTTAGAGCCGGTATACCAATAATTCAGTACACTTGTTCATGATGTATTTACCGTGTTTACGTAAGATTTTGACTGATTAAGACTGGGATGAGCAAGGCTAAAAAGATAGAAAGTGCTTTTAGAATATACGTATAGTATTGCTTGGTTATGTATGTATTCTTGTTTGTAACATTAAGAAAATAGACGACCTGCTGCCTAAGATTTGCTTAAAAAAATAATGAAGATCTTTAACGGAATGAAATGCACTGATGCACTTGACTTGTTGGTTTCTTCTTGTGATTTTTTTAATGTAATTTCGCTTTTATTCATACACTGAGTCTGGTTCATATCAAGTATAATATCTTGAGAGAGTTTACTCTCCTTTAGTCAACTTTCTTTGGAGGAAATAAAAAACTTTTGTGGTTGTTATTTTTGTTATGCTTGAGATTTTAATAAGTGTACATTACTTTTTATGCATAATATTGGCCAACTTTGTATTTCCATTGAATCAAAATAAAGGTTGGTTGTTCAAACGGAGCTTAGCTTAGCACTAAGCACTCCATGTTGGTGAAGCTTATCGCGTAAAGGTTTATTTTATTGATGCAACTGGAATTAGGTAAACCGGGTGATAATCTAATAATCTGTGTACAATAATTCCAAGAGAGAGGGTTTATTTTACGTTCGTGTAGTTTTAATGGATTCATTCATTATTTGCTGGCATTAAATTCGGAGATTCGGATCTTACATTAGATGTGTAGGAAATATCTAAGGAAGTACTAAAACTCCTCGACAAAATAATTCAAGAGGAGTTTTGTTTTCGAGGGGCATGCATTAAAAAATCGACGTCATTTTATCCAGCATTGTGGCAAACATTTAATGAATAATGAGTACATTGAATTTATGATTCATAGGAAATAGACCCTGAGCAAACTAAATATTGAGACGGTCTTAAAAATGTGCCAGTATTCCTTTCGGTCTAATTTGACATTGTCAGGCTCTTGATTCTGATAATCCTTTCCAGCAGAAATTTTTCCAGATTTCTAACTGGTTTCAACCTAAAATTCAGGATTACAAAAAATAGTAACAACACATTGTATCAATAACTTGGGAAATTTTCCAGAAATTATTCTGTAGTCTTTTACATTGCATATGTGGGCAAAAATTCAACGGTCTTTTTTACAGAGTCGCTTCGAGGATAGACAAGACTTCATTTCTCCGAGAAAAAAAAATTTCAACTTTCTGTTAAACCGGAAATTCGGTTATGTGACGATTACTAAAATTAAAATAATTCAGGGTTAAGCTAAAGCTATTCTCCTTCCTTGTTTAAAATTCAAAATGCGTCATATCTTAGTATGAAGATAAGCAACCATATCAAACGCTGGGTTTACTTTTATCAATTACTCATTCTCGTATTCGTTTCAGTACTGGATTGGATGCAACCGTATTATGCCGAGAGAATGTGATAGCTGATTAGTTATATAGGAGGCAAGACTTTGTTTCGCGAATCAGTGTATCATTTTTAACAATCTTTTTCGTTGCGTTGATGGAGGTGTAATTCGTGTGGATGCATAAATAGTTGATTTGAAATAATACTGCCTCGTCTTGTTATGGCATACAATTATCTCTTGAAAATCTCCCTGTATTTACTTTACTACTTGTTGCAGTAGCTGTCAATAAGCTGGCTGGGAATTGATCACGATCAAAGTATGTTTCTTCTCGGTTGGTAATAACTTTCCGAGTATGAGGTAGCCGCAAAATGGATATCGTGATCATTAAAATGTGCTTTCTTAGTAAGTATACATTGGATGTTAAAAGTTAAAAACGAATTTTCATCATACGGAAGTTTTCTCTCTGAATTGCAGTGCAGTTTGGAACTTTATGAGTGGGCTGCATTATTTTTTATACTAATATTAAATTTTGCAGCATAAACAGCAGCAAGCAGTGGAGTGGTCACGGTCACGCTTGCGATAAATTCTGGGAGTCTTAGAAGATAAAAATCAGGAATGATCAGGCATGAATTTATGTGCATTCAAAAACTGCTACTAAAAGGTGGCAGTTTCTGTAGTAGTTGTTAAGTTATGAAAAACCTATTGATCTCTTGCAACACAACAGAAGAAAAGTGCAAAACATAAGTATTCCAGTATTCATGATAATGAGAAGACTGTTTTTATTGTGTTTTACATGTCTATAAATTATCCTAATGTGAATATATTCAATACATATATATAAAAACGATCATGGATGGCATGTAACATCAGTTCCACTCCATTCGTGTTTATAATCCTCGTTTCTGGGCTGAAAATATTATAGGTGAATGCAAATTAATAGGGTAGAAGTAGACATGGTTGAATAACTCTGAGAACAAGTTCATCAACTCCAGAGACAGAGTCAACATTTTATAAGATGTGCGAAGGAACGGTAGTTGCGAATGCAAGATCAAGACCGCAATTGTGCTCTGATTATTGCTGTCAGTATCCATAATCCATGCATGCGTGCTAAAAAAAGGGAACTGAAAGCAGCCAATATATTATTAGAGGATAAAGGGTAAATAAGGTGGTAGGAATCTTAAGATTTTAAATTTGTATGCCATTTTCTTAGATTCTTGCAATAAGTTGGCTTGAAGAACTACTTAGCTTCAAGATAATAAAATGTCAATATCTTGGAAGATTTTCGGAATACTTGAATTTGAACATTTAAATTAAATGCAACAGTAAATAATAAACTTTCTTTGGAATTTCAAATAGTATGACCTAGTTGACTTGTCACCCACCCCCATCCTTTCCTTTTATGTATCCTTGAATTTCAACAACTCTTGAAGAAATAAAAAGGGGAAAGGAAAGCTATCTTATGACTTGATGGTGATGTAGTAATGTAATTAATGAAATGGAGTCCTAAGTCCTTGTGCCTGCAATGTTTTTCGTTCGCTAGTTCTGTTACATAAATCTTTCTTCCGTGACAAAACAAATATCCAGGGCGTCGTCTTTATTTTGCAAATTAAATCTGGAATGAGATAAAAATTGAGCCTATAAAAGTGGAGTGCCATTTGTTTTGAGCCTAAACTTCAGAGGATGAGAAGCGTATAGAAATACTTTAAACAGCAATTGATTGACTACGTACTGTGTAGAATCACCACTTAGAATTTGGCTGTATGAAACTCCAGAAACGATTAAAATTATAAGTTATATTTAGCATCTTAATATGCTTCCTTTGCTATTGAAATTCCTATCATTAAAGTAATATTAATATTAACAATACGACATATTGTACAATCAAAACAAACAGATACGATATGAAATTAATCCGCAAGTGAAGGAGTCCCCTGGACCGCCCCGTTTGCAGTAAACCTTTGTTTTAAAAATGTTCCAACCAGCCTCTTTCCTGTTTTTCTGTTGTTCATCATCATGATTATGTCCCTTTTTACTACCATCACCATCAATTCGAGCGCTAGCAAAAAAAGATAATAACACTGATGAAGAAATCCAATTTACATGTCAGTCACTGTCGGCCCAGTCATGCACACTATTAGCATTTAAAAAACGCACTAAAACCCTAAAACTTACGAATGAAAGTGTACTGTAAGCTGGTTAATTTAATGTAAACTCATACAGGATTTTAATGAATGAAAAAAGGTCCGATCAAACTAAATTTGAATCTGCATGAAAATAAACGCGTAACATTTGGTTTGCATACCTTCGTGGTTTCAATTTTTCACAAAACTCATTGAGCCAATAAGTTTATTATAGTGACTGTTTTTTTATTGTTAGAAGCCTGATGTGATTTTGAATTGAATGAAACGGCACAAAATCAATTAACTGAATTACTTTTCCTCCGCTGAAGCGAGTTAAGTTCTGATCGGATTTATATAGCTAGCATGAGAGGAGAGTATACAGTCACAGTAAAGGTTTGTTGGGCGTATGCTCATAAAATTGTAAAATTGTGAAGAATTTTTCTGTCCATGTCTATTTTATGCAAATGCAAATCCTGTCAACTTTACCGTGCTTCAAATGGATTCAGCCGTTCTGTGCAAGCCCTTGAAAATATAATTAGGCTAAATGTGCTATACCATTGAGGAAAATGATACCTGTTCAAAACGCATCAATGCGTAGACCATGCAATGCAAAAGGAAGCAAAAAGTGTGTAAAACACACCTTGATGATCGCTACTATTCTAACTTATTGTTTATCGCTGATTTATTCTCTGACTAACATCATTGTTCCATTCATTCATCCTATGCGTTGAAAAAGGGGGATGATGGATTTTAGTTTGAGTGACTATTGCTGTTTTCCACTCACGGAGTTGTTTTAGTATTTGTTTAAATGTACTGATTGTGAACTGAGTAGAATGTAGTATTCCTGTTGGAAAGTAATTTTTGTATAAAACTTACTATTAATGACAAACCAAATAAAAGAGCGCAAAGAAACCCGAGTATCATGATAAATGTTCTTTATCTCACAAAATTATGATGGTAAAATTAAACAGTCAGTCAAGCATTGTTTCCTTACAGATAATTTCTAGAAATTCAAATAAAAAATTAGACAAATCCACGCACCTGTGGAGAAATTTTTCCCCACTTAAGTGATCACTGCTTCTACCTTCAAATTTAAAACGTTTCATTTGCCGTTTAATTATTATATTCAAATTCCCAACAGAAGTTCACCCTTCGCAAGTAAATTGTTAAAAGTCATCTTGGGTTAATGGTTAGCTAGAAAGAAGACGATGCTTGCCATTTTGGTCCTTGTCGTCTTCTTACGAATGGTAGGTTAAATCTTTTGTGAAATAAGACGACTGAGTCATTCCTCGTAGGAGGGGTGAGACAATCTTGGGCAAAAAACCTTGATGACTCTGCTTAGTTACAAACGCTCACTCACAAGGGGTGGTTTTAGCTAGTTTACTATGGATTCAGTTTATGTGACTGTGGCTTGCTCGCATTAGCTTAATCTAAAAGAGATCCTTTTTCTAACATGCTTGTAAGTTGGTTTGGAAAATCAGCCAGAAAGCAATGGCAAGAAAAAAGATTCAAGAAGGGATTGACAGATATGAAACAGAATAGCTTTAAAGGCTCAATGATCTTATTCTATAGCTTACAACTACAAGAAGGTGATTAGATCACTCTTGGAGAGTGCAAAGAAACAATAATACGGAATATATCCCTGTACATTGAGGGTGAGCCACTTGGTGGTTTAATCTACGAGTTAATCAAGTCCGTAGACTTGACGCTATGGAAAGAATGTTGAATGTTGCATAATAAATACATGAAAATCCTCTTCTTGTTGCAAACGTGAAAAACGATGATGAAGCATGGCAATTGCAGACAGTTTTATTAAAAGAATTGAATCATCTTTACAAATTTTAATTTGTTTTTTAACTTTTAAATTTTCAGGCTGAAGCTGAAGTTGCTGCCCTAAATCGTCGTATCCAGCTTCTTGAAGAGGACTTGGAACGATCTGAAGAACGATTGAACACTGCCACAACCAAATTGGCTCAGGCTTCACATGCTGCTGATGAATCCGAGCGGTACATTACTATAATTTTATCGAGATTGAGTTTATTTTGTAGTATGAGAAAAAAAACAAAAAAGGTTGACTATCTCCAAAGTCATCGTCATCATCGACAGGTTTCGTTCTTTAAAAGTTTCAATTTTTTTTATTGGACTAAACCAATCTATAGCTCCCCGTTATTTAGGGAAAGATGTTTTTCCAATAATTCATTTCTTTTGATTTAAATATAAGATTTTCGTGAAACCAAATTTTTTTAAACTTTTTCTCTTGCTTTAAAATGTCAACTCATGTTAATTCGAAACAGAATAAGGAAAGCATTAGAGAACCGAACCAACCTGGAAGATGACCGAATTGCAATTTTAGAAGCACAGTTAGCCCAAGCTAAATTAATTGCTGAGGAGGCGGACAAAAAATACGAAGAGGTAAAGTATTCATAACAAAAAAGCTTGAACGACAACAAAAACAACAATGAAGCCAACTTGATCCAATTATATTAGAAAAGCACTTGTATAGTCTCTGAACCGAAATTGAGACAAGTCATTAGTAGTTTTTTCCTTCTTACTTTAATACTCTTATCTCTCTGTGGTATCCGTCATTTCCTGTCCATCAATTCCTCAATTATGCTCCTTTATCTTTTAAATTATTACCCTACTTTAGTAGTTACGTACCGTACTAATAATACCAATGTCATCATTTAGCTAGTTACAGCACTGGCCTGCTTAAGAAGTTTCACCTGTGTACTCTCAGTCAGGCTTCTTTTATCCCCGTATACCTTACAGCTACCGCGTCTAAGAAACACTAATATCTAGGTTTAGCTGCAGACTTCGGACTTATTTTGTGTTAGAGGGTCAGCTAAATTACAGGTTACGAATATAATCGAGTGGTAAAAATGGCAAGCATATAAAGAGTGAGTAGTATGCAACCAAACTGATATGCACTCTAGAAACTAATTCAATCTTCGATGACAAAGTCCTTATTGTCATCGACATCCTCGTCCGCCGTCAGCCATGGTATCAATTACCTTAAATACATGACCACCGAAGAATACCGCTCACCTCACTGCAGCTTATTTTTAGCTTGGGCTTTGCGTCTTCAACTGGTTAAAGTGTAATTTGAACAGTCATTTGCAAAAAGCTATGACGTTACGTTCTGAAGTAGTGGAGTATTCTTTCTTGTTCCCTCTATTAATTTTACAATTGTATGTTTCTGTACAATTAGTTACGGGAATTAAGTGTCCCTTTCACGGTTGTTGGGTCTACGGTGGGTCAATAATAATTATGAATATGACACAGTATGCGCAAAGTCTTGGAGAACCGAGCCATCTCTGATGAGGAGCGTATGGATGCTCTTGAGAGTCAATTGAAGGAAGCTAGATTCCTGGCTGAAGAAGCTGACCGCAAATACGATGAGGTCTTCATTTATTTCCACCTCGAAACATTAACTCGAGTGGGATTGATTGACCTTTTCACATAACAACATGTTTGTTCCAAATTATTTGGAACTTTTACATGTCTCTTCCTCACCCGATTAACATTTTATAATGACAATGTGTTTTTACTAGAAAAATAATGCATCCTCTTGTAGTAGAGCCTCTGTTTTTTATTTTCTATACAAAAACAATGGATGATAGACTCTCAATAGGTCTTCATGTGTGACACTTTACTTTGGTATGTGATTTTGCTCGAAATTCATATTGCTAGTTCTGTAGTAGATCCCATTTAATTGAAAACATATCCCACAACCATACTCTACTGCAGATTTGTCAAAAAAATCTGCATAAAGCCAAAAAACGCCAATGTACACCACAGATAAGATGTCTTGCATGCCTACTCACGAGCTTAACATATTTCCATGAAATTACAGTGCATGGTTGCTAGAAACCCGTTTGAAATCCTCTAGATACAACATGAGATCCTTTCTAACCCTTTTACCCTTGAAACAACAATGTATGAGTGGATTAATAAACTGATAATTAGTACTTAAAAATACGAATGGTGATTTTGGTGTGTGAACCGTGAACCGGGTTCTAATTCTGATTGAGTGTTGGCTTCTAACTGACCTGACATGTTTTAAAATATCTAATGAAAATGAGCTGCGATAAAGAAAAATTATCTGACTGGGATATCTGTGTGATGAATAAAGGTTGCCCGTAAGTTAGCCATGGTTGAAGCCGATTTGGAACGTGCTGAGGAGCGTGCCGAAACCGGTGAATCGTGAGTAAATATTCATGTTCTTCGTCGTTGCAGATTTTTATTTCGCTGCTCCTCCGGTTATTTACCAAAAAACTTACCCTGCTAAAAATCATTGTAAATCCAATGAAAGTGGTAAAAAAATTAGGCGGTTTTATGTTATTTTGTTGCTACTAATCAATTATCAATTGCCTTTATATGTTATATGTAATCAGATAACAATCATTTTGGGCTAGTCTTATCTGTTTACGGTCTTGTTCAATATACATTTAGTATTCTAGTATAATTCAGGATGCCATGTATTTCTTTTTTAATTTAATTTTTCCAATAGAATTGGTCAAAATGTAGCGGGTTGAAGTATGGCGTTACACCCAATAATCACTGTGTAGCAGTCTCCTAAATCTGTTAGAATAATTAACATTATGAATGACTTGCCTCATCGAAACGAAGTTGACTTTTTATCTCCGAAGCGTTTAAGTTGGTTCAAGTCGAGGTTCATTGTTGGTCTCGTTATTATTTGTTTGATATTGGTGATCAAAGATTTAGTTAAATAATGCTGATATTAATTTGGATTTTTAATTTTTGATTTGTTTTATGTGTTTCTCTACTAATAACCCTGTGTGAATTTCATTTTCTTGTGGAACTACCAATATGCATTGCATTTGACTGATTATCATAAATCGCCGCAAAAGGTTGCCAGAAAATTGGTTATGATGGAGCAAGATCTGGAGCGTGCTGAAGAACGTGCTGAACAAGGGGAATCGTACGTGACGATAGAATTCTCGAAAAAAGTGCATTATGAGCCATTTCAATATCACTACTACTGTGGTTTTGCCTGTTCCATTACCTTTTTTGCGTGGCTTTGTTGCTTCAAGCTTTTGCATACAATTTAAACAAGTAATTATTTAATAAAAATGTGCTGACCAATGACGTTTTTGAATTGCAGGAAGATCGTCGAACTTGAAGAAGAATTGAGAGTCGTAGGAAACAATCTTAAGTCTCTTGAAGTCTCTGAGGAGAAGGTACGGTTTTTAAGACAAGATAATGGATTCATATTATTTTTTTATTTTAGAAAGAAGAATGACAGTTTTCTAAGATTAGTGTACGGTTTGAATAGTTAAAGAATTATGAGAGGAGACAGGAGAGAATTCACCAAAAAGCAGAGTTGTCGTTTTATAAATGAGAATAGTTCAGGTTAGACCATGCGTACAATTAATTCAACTTTTCTAAAGTCCAAGTTAAGCTAAACATGTATGAAAACGACTTTCATAGTTATGCAGATTTATTTTGAAAGAAGCGAGTTTTTTGTATTACGATTTTTTACAGTTAATCTAGCAATAGTTTTTCAATTTTCCTTCAAAACGCAATGTCAATATTTTTTTTATCACCGAGAGCTTTGTAGAGTTAGTGCTAAAAATTATGCTTCAGTGCTACAGTTGACGTAAGTGCACACTGTCTTTTAGTCTAGTTTGGTGTTTATCCCATTACGGGAAGCTTTGTCTTGGTCAATCGTCTTTGGATTCTCCAGCTAGCGACTTAATTAGTTTAATATTTTTAATTATTATCAACGCTTTTTTTATAGATATCATTAAACCCTTAAGCATTCATCGAGTTAGTAGTTATTTTACTTGTAAATTTTAAAAATGAAATTGCTAACTGAAAATTTTTGATTGGTTAACCAACTACGGTTCTATCAACCATTTATCTACTGTAAATCAACGATCTGAATTGGAAATCAGGCTCGTCAACGTGAAGATGAGTTCAAAGAGCAGATTAAGAACTTGACTGCTAGGTTGAAGCAGGTATTTATAACTAGTGTCTTTTACTGACGAAGACACGCCATTTTGCTTAGCAATTAGACTACCCTTTTCCGAATACAGACGCGACACAACGAACAATTTTTGCAAGTTTTTGCAACTACGTTTTTGAAAATTTCTTTTGCACTATTTTTTAATGCTCAAAGCAAGCATGTATTATTTATTATAGCTCGAAATTCAGAATGTTCTTCGTGATATACGTTTTAACAGGTTAACGGTTTGGTTGTTTGGTGTGCTATTTATGTGTGTACTATAACCCTGTAGTATCGCAGTTTTGGGATCGTGATTATTGACGCGAAGAACCTTCGCCGAATCGTCCTATTTTTTTTCTTAGCGTACTTGGCTTTCACAAGTTGAAGGGACACCTTAGTGTTTAGATAAGAAACAAAGTACCAGGTATAATGTAACGCATTGCAAGCGCTATTGTAGTAGGAGACAGGAAACTTTCATAGTATCGTTTACGCACATTTTAATTTATTTACTGATCTTTAATCATACCAATGTCAGGCCAATCAACGTGAGGAGGATTATAAACAGCAGATCAAGATGCTCTCTACTCGTCTGAAGGAGGTAGACTTTGCGAACTGTTTAATATGTTCAATCGTTTGAAAATGACTTGACTGAAACATCCGAGTTGACTTATAAGCGTGACTGAACCACGTTGTAGTAGTTAGTTTGATTAATCGCGAAATACTTTATGCATTACTAGTGGTTATTAAGTCGCTTTGATGAAAAGATTTGCAAACTTGAAGTATTAATCCTTTAAGCGGGATATTGCGCTTTCTTCGCATTAAACTATGACGTGCTTTATAAAATTACTTCCTGTCCTGGAAAGTACTTTTCTTAAGCTTTTTAGGCAGCCTCGCTATCGCAGATTGTAGTCAAGAAATTAGAACAAATTAGATGACTTGTTTAGTAGAAAGACTCTAAAGATTAGTTAAGTTTGATGAGTGTATTGGTGTGCCTTTCTTTATCCTTTTGTGAGGTTGTCCGGAAACAGAAACTTAAACTCTAAGGCCGGAGAAAACTTAGAATACTCATAGAATGCAAAATAAATACTCCTAAAAGTCCTCAAATATCTCGGAGTAAAGAACAATGAGAATTTGGTTTGGGCCGTTTTGTTTTAAAAGTCGTTGAGTGTAGTTTGCGTTATCATATTCATAGTTATGTTTTGATTTTGAAAAATTCTGAAAACTGTCGTGATTTTTCATTTATTAATTCTTAATAATTTACCAACTAACAATAACTAACTGTGTGTGTTTTGGCGTTGTATGATTTTGTTTCATGTCGACTCATCCCTCTAACAAACAAAAAGGCTTCACAAATGGAAGAGTCTTATTCACACCAACTCCGCAGCCTTTCTGAGGCTCTCAAAGAAGTAAGTTTCTGCATACATTTCTATATAAAAAAAAATTTCACATCATTCCAAGTTTTCTGACTTAATCTAATTTATAAGTCTGAATCTTGACTGTAATTTCATGAGTTAAATTGATGACTTCTTTGAAATTTGAGTTTAATGTGAAGTCAAATACAAACCCACTCTAAATAATTCCATTTTGCAAAGCCAAGCGAAGAACTTATACTTCTAATCTCTATCTCTACCTGCATATACGTTTTTTAGTGTGTGAAGTTTGAACTTGAGCTTCTGTTTGTTTGAGTTTTGATTTATCTTTTGATTCTTGATTTAATTTACATGGAACTAAAACTGGACGAAATATTATCCAAACTAACCTTACAACTTTTCAATTACCGTTGAAACGTTCCTATAAAGTTTAAAGGACTCTGAAATCACAACCAACATATCGCAACTTTTTATGACTTCTACTGGCTTTTGATCACACACACACACATAATCACTAAAACAGAACACAAACTTAATTCAGTACACTTGTCTTGAATCCAATGAAACTTGTGGAGGAATCCGTTGTTCATTTGTCTCTCAATGTGTGAAATCTAGGCTGAAGCTCGTGCTGAATTCGCTGAGAGGTCCGTGCAGAAATTGCAGAAGGAAGTTGACAGGCTCGAAGGTATGAGATGGAGATTTTATCATTCTAACTTATTATATATGACCATACACATATTATACTTTGTTTATCTTTATGAGACAACTACTTGTTTGAAAAAACTAGCTACATTTTATATCAAAAGAGACGTTTAACATTAATTTAACGACTTCGACAAAAGATTTTGAGGTAATCCAAGAGAAATCCTCTAAATATTTCGACTATGAAGGACTTCTTTGAAATCTCTAATGCTGACAATCACGGAGTTTATAGCCTTCATTTTAGCAGCTAAATTTGGGTACTTCTGCAATTTGAAAACACTTTTAAAATGTTTTACTTCGTCATTCCGTGCAGATGGTTTGATTGGAGAGAAGGAGAAAAGCAGATTACTACAGGAGGAAATGGAAGCCACTTTGCAGGATATTCAGAACATGTACTATATAATGGGTTTTATCTTTAATTTCAATCGCCTTATTATGCATCGTATGAATGGAGAAAGCAAAGCTACTTTTCTACAGTAACAAGCATAAACTTGCAAGCAACAGATACATGGGCATTTAGGAATCTATTCTAAAATCACAGCTTTCTATCGCTCATTGTCTAAAATCCCTATCATAATCGGATTCTTCAAGTAGAGGGAAAGGGGAGTAATTCCTTCCCTAATTGAAATGGGGCAAGGCTTTCATTAATATTAACGTTACCTTTTGTCCCCCAGGCAGTAATATTCTAAATGATTTTCAATCAAATGTATTAGCGTTAGAATATCAAACTTACCTCAGTTTTATAAAGCCTAGGGTTTACTATTCTTGCCCAGTATTCCGAATTCCATTGATAACTTACTTAACCATAATTAAATGAGAATTTGTGCTTCAAAACGTGGACTAGACAGCATACAGCTTAAATCTTTCGGGAGACTTGGGTACGGTATATGTGGCTTACATTTCCTCTCTGCACTGATGTTCGGTTCTGACCTGATGTCTCTAGGTCAGAGAAGATCGCTATACTTTCTTTCGCCAAAAGCAATCTGGGGTCTCTGTCTTTACTTGGTGATGGTATTATGTTAGAATCTAACTAATTTAGTAGAATAGCGAGGATATAACTTAAAGCTAGTCTTCATGCCTAGAGGTGTAAAATTAGTCAACGAAGCAGGCTTTGGGGTCCGAACTAACCAAGGGGTTCATAAATTTTATGCTACTACTACCCTGAGTAGGCAAATAGAAGACAACTAATGTTATAGCAGAGAGAAAGGCATTTGATTTAAATTGACTATTGTGTGTAACAATACAGATGAGTTGGTATGCGAAAAGGAGAAATATAAAGCAATTTGTGACGACTTGGACGGAACTTTTGCGGAACTGTCAGGCTACTAAAATCCAAAAATCTCTCATCTATAAAAGAACATACTTCTACTATTTCTTCTCTTCCTCCCAAAATAACCTCAACCCTTGTCTACTTCTTCATAGAAGATCAATCGGCTGTCTGTTACTCACAGTATATTTTGAACTAGGTTTTTACTTCCCCATACTTTTCTCTCATTTAGAGCGAGTTTTGCTATTATAAAAAAATTAGTTACAATCAACTAAGAAAGTTTGATTGACTGTTTTTAGCACCGCTATAGTTGAGTCCTTTGTCCAGTAGTATGATTTTGAGCAGTTTTTTTTCTGATGATTTTTTTTGTCCTGTGAGTTGAACTTGATAGTGAACTGATATTGACTTTTTAAGGGTTTGGCGTAGATTTATTTCAAGTGCGGATTTTTTTATTTCAGGCTGCTATATTAGTAGGAAAAAGTATGCAATGAATGAAGGTTTCGCTTTTTTAATTTATTTATAAATGTGCAGCAGTCGGGAAATGAAAATAGTATTGGAAATTTTTACATAAGTTATCCGCGCAAAGTACGGTTCCACAGTCACAGTGAAGCTTTTCCGATTCAGTAAGCCAATAGTCGTCATATTCATGAAATTGCGATGATTCGTTAGCGAAAAGGCACTGTTTTTCTGGGAAAGGGGTCTGATGTAGAGACCTGTCATAGATATCTGGGCAGTTGAATCAGTAACCGCAAAACTTTTTGTCCTGTCGTTAGGTCGCCGTCCTAAAGTCGATCTTATTCCTACGTGGCTTCTTAAGCTTTTATCTATCTCTTTTGCTACAGTACCCTAATGTTGCGGTAGCAAAAAGGCTGAAGGCACCCTCGGTAAAATGTCCCTGAGACTCAACGCAGAGAATTCTTACCAATAATACATTATAAGTACACTTCAGAATTAGCTAGCAAGCGCCTCCTTTTTGGCCTGCTTGGATACTTAGAAAAAGTATTAAAAACGAATAGAGAAAACACTAGAGTAGGAAATGTAATGTAAAATGTAAAAACTATTTACTAGTTAGAAACTTGCTTATTGCTTTTTGCAGACGAATTGGTCAACGAAAAGGAAAAATACAAGTCCATTACCGACGAGCTCGACGTTACCTTTTCCGAGCTCACTGGCTATTAAAAACCGTCAAGATCCATTGCGTTGCCAGTTACTTCTACTCATACCACTACTACTACTGTCTACTATACTTCTGTCAATCACTTTCTACTACTATCTTCTCCTCAGTTTCTTACATTATTTTAAAATCAAATTGATTTTAAAGTCAGTCAACCCCTCTTCCGTTTTACATGTTAGTCAAATTTATATTAAAAATTCCCTTTCGTTGGTTTGATGCCTTTTTCTATTTTATTTCGCTTGTTTTATAAACTTTCCAATATAAAAGTTCAAGCTTAGATATTATTTTTATGTAAAATGCCGTAGTAAGTTTTTGTAGTAAATGAATTTTGATATTCAGCTGAATTAGGATAAAGTAAAGAGAAAGTTTACGACTTTTCTGGAGCGTTGAGTTTGTGTTGTGCATTGATTTGTGGGGATTGTTTTACGTTTTAATGTTAAGATAAGAGCGTGTGAGGTTATTCTAGGGTCTAAGCATCCATTAAACATTCATAGCAAATAAATATCTGGTTAAGATAGTGCTAGGCATACTTAGTGTAATTTTTATCGTAAATATTGGGTGTCGTAGAACTAGTTTTTTTTGGCTTATTATTTGCTTATTTTGCATTTAAATTGTGTTGATATTTTTCAAATTTTCTTTGCACTTTCGCGAAAGTTGCTTGGGGCTTGGTTTATCTAAATCGCTTACAGTCAATTATCAAACGAACGGTGATGGTTGCACGTTTCAGAACCTCTCTCAGACATTACTCTGTGCGTTTATATGTTTTGTGATTTGCTGTGCTGTTTTAAACTCAATATGCAATTGAAATAATATTTAATCCACTTATCTTATATTGTCTCTTCCTAACAGATGAACTGGTTAATGAGAAAGAAAAATACAAAAACATTGCGGACGAAATGGATCAAACATTTGCTGAATTGGCTGGCTACTAGAGGAAGAAAATTTATAGCACCGCTTATTATCAAGAATGAACAACTTTTCCCAGTCACAGTTTTTATTTGTAGTTAAAACTAAATTTATATCCAGAAAGGTTAACTATAGAGAGTCCATATCTTTTTCACAGTTATACTGTTATCGTATATCACATCCAGAAACCGTGTATCGTATTATTATCTAATTTTTTCTGTTACTTTCACTATCATCTTATTCACTTTTCAGTTTCATTTCTCTCTATAAAATGAAATAACAGCTATCGCTCTTTTTCTTTCTCTCTGTTTCTATACTTTTCTCTTTCTTTTTCTCACTCTGTGTTGCTATCATGAGCTAATCATTCAGAACCTGTCCTTTTCTTTTCAAGTGCTAAATCCCATTTGTTACTACCCCTATCAACTACCAGGCGGGGGTTCAATGAGCCTTGTTTCCTTAAATTAACAAAAATCTGCTCTATATTTCCACCACCATCACTACTCATCACGACGAAGACCATCAAAGCATGACTTGGCCACCATAGTTTTGCTTACTAAACTTTTCTTCTGAGGTTTCGATTTTCGGTTGGTTTCGGCAAAAAAGTCTAAAAATATCTTCTACAGACAGGCTATGAACTACTACGTACGACCAAGCTCAGCAAGCAATATCCCTGCTAGAGCTCTAATACTCTAAAATACAGATTTAAATACTAAAAATGGAAAGAGATCAAAATTTTTAAACGTCAAAATTAGCCAATCATCGTCTGCCTCTTTGTAAAATAACAAGCAATATTGATTGCTAATTGCTGTGCTATGGCTATAAATAATCACACTATAAACTATACTTTATGATGTATGATCATGTAATTCTGTATCATAGTAAGGATGTCAGTTAAATCAAGCAATGCTGGATTAATAATGTTATGTTTAATATCTTTAAGTTTACGTTGAGATAACTTACCAATTTAACTCAGTTGATGAGCAGGTAGTAATTAAGCAAATGATAATAATAATATCACTTAAGCAATGAACATAAAAAAAATTGATGATGATGATGATGATGATGAAAAATGATGATACTACTACTACTATACACAGTATATAAATAAGTCTCAGTGTTGTGTTGTTGACTTGACCTAGACATTAAAATCTTGTCTACTTAATGATTAAGTAGTTTGAACTCTAAGACATCTTTTAAGAGACAAGTCACTTTAATAAAAAAATACCATCCGTAAGCCACACCCTTGTAACAAATACAACATTTAAAGAAACAACTTTAGAAAGAAATTACCAAATGCCAAACTATATAAGTCTTTCACAAAAATACATGGTAAAAATAACAACATATATTTTCCACCACAATACATCAGACTTAACTTAATGCTGCTGTTGCTCTTCTTGCGTAGAAATATTATTATTATCATAATTACTGCGTGTTAATCTCTCTCTGCTCTGTCTGTGTACATAATTACTCTGTTGTAGTGCATCCTCACTACGTATACTACTTGCTCTATTAACCGTCTCACTAATTGTTAATAATGTATCGTTGTATGCAACCCAATGCCCTACGTTAACGTACCTTAATTTACATTATTTATTTCCGTGTGCCTTGCCTAGCTTGTGGCAGAGACGTCAGCTAAAATAATTACTACTAGAGAACTAGATTATGATCGTTCACACTCAAAAAAATCACCAGCTCAGTTTTCTGTTTTCATCTTGTTTTCGTCATTCAGTCGTCTTAATAGTTAAACTTTAGTAATATGTCGTCGTCGGGAATGCTGTTGTACTACTATACTACTATATTATCTATGACTATTCTTGGTTAGAAAGTTAGTTGAGAACAGAGAAGTGCTAGAGAGAAAGTTCATTATTTAGCCTCTAAGGGTTTACATTGAATAAGAGTATAATGCAGGCCATGTCATTTGTAGAATAGTTAAAGTTTTTGACGAAACTGTCCATGATTTTGTTTGTACGCTTCAAACAGGATTCAGGCCGAGGTTGTATTTATTATTAATATTTTGTGAGCCACACTTTATTGCTTCGCGTGCTTGCCTTGAATTCATAAATCCTCCTTTAGGGAGAGGACCAGTTGAATCCTTTGTTTAAGTTTACGTGGGTGATTTTATTTGTCTGTATCAATCATTTACACCCAGGAAAGAAGAAATTATTGATGATGATTAACCAGCATTTGTTTGAAACAAGACAGGCAATATTGCAATTATGAATATTAACATCAATACCTAAAAAAGAGCAGAGTTACGATCATACATTTACCTAATAACAAAATAGACATCTCGTCATGCATAAAAAAAAATAACTGAATGGAACTAAAGATCAAAAATGGCTGAGGATTGTGTGTAGAGATGAAAGATTTACTATTCATAATTCAATATTGTTTAAAAATCTATAGATTTATGATGATCGAATTGATTGATAAAACATCTTGTCAATAAAATGGTGTTATGATGATTGATATGATAAAAACCAAACCACAACATGTAATCCAAAGTTTATTTCATAATACCTAGAACTAGAATAATGTTTTAATAATAATGATGAGAATGACTTTTTTAAAGTAGTAGATTTTACACTAAATGCTCATTAGCTGTTTATTGTTGACTTTCACTTACAAACTTTTTAGCATAAATGAGGCCTTCAGTAAAACTGGCAATTTTGTAGGTTTAGGATAACACTAATCTTGCCTATAAAGACTCTTAATTGGTCAGCTATCTCTTTCGCTTTGAGGTATTAGACAAGACAGTATCTTTCAGGTATCTTAGGAAAGTCTTTTTCATGTAACCAAAACAAGCATATAAATAATTAAAGCTAGAATCAAAGTATGTAGAATTATAACTGAAAAGTATCATAAAATATTAACGTACGCCTTTCACCGCACTCTGATCGATCCACTTTCTATTTGTAGTATGATCAAATATCAGGCATAAAATAAGCA
Source organism: Hydroisotoma schaefferi (assembly GCA_034682405.1). Taxonomy (NCBI): domain Eukaryota; kingdom Metazoa; phylum Arthropoda; class Collembola; order Entomobryomorpha; family Isotomidae; genus Hydroisotoma; species Hydroisotoma schaefferi. Next base: position 4,986 of record JAQFZX010001528.1, on the reverse strand, counting down.
ACATTTATGTCTTTAACTATACTGCCTCTGATTTCGCATGTTTGCTTTGCAACAACAACGTATTGAATATCATTAAAAAAATATGTAACTCTCTACTGACACCACAGATCATTTGCATTCATACATAAAATTGTGCATTATTTCATATGATATGGTTTTTCCGTACCCCCATAAATCGCCAACCATCCATCCTCTGTGTAAGGATCATTAAGTGCTCGTTGTCCCATACTTCTAAATATACTACGCCTTGTTCTGTCATCTTAAATGGCATTTAATTTATATAAATTGGACAGTTTCTGTCTATCAAATGTTTTCCAGTTTTAAAATTCATTTCATCTGCAAACCACGAAGTCACGGCATTTATTTACCAACTGCAATGAATGTATATAAATCATATTTCGTGTATTTCAATTCGTCATTATTGCTGAAGTTCCCTGTTACACAAAAATGACTCAGGCTTATCCATTTCCTGTTCTAGGACATCATATTATTAAAATTAATAACCTTTTCCAGGATATCAACAGAGTAAAATCCGTTGGGAGCATAAGGCTCAGAGTAAGGCCAAAAACCTCAATCCATCTTTTGATGCTTTTGATGTGAAAGACCACGGAACATAATCATTCCCTGTAGCAAAAGTTCTTCCTATTATCGTCCATTGTGAGTCGCATTCACGTTGTGTCGATTTGCTGGAATGGAAAACGGTAATTCTACAAATAATTCACGAGATTTCGTATGGAAAACTTTGCCCTTTCAATACAACTACTGACATGAGACTATACTGTAATAATAAATTAATATTTCACGTAACCAATATCATCCACACATTTTCTTAGCATATCTAGTAGTTTAGTGTAAGTCTGGTTTGGTAAGCTTTTATAAGTAACTGCTTACAAAAAAAAGTATTGCAAGAGGTAATAATATAAACTCCAGAGAAGTCAGAAAAGTACAAATCATTTTTCGTTAACTGAAGAACAGGATCTCTATTTTGCCAAAATACGCGGAGGTTTCTTCCAGAGAAAGCAACCCAATTCTGCAGAACCATACATCTCATCTCCCAGGGGCTTAATGAAGAGAATGATTCAATCTTGTTACGAGTACGAGGAAACTTGCCATTCCAGATGCAAAGAATAGAAGACCACTACTGCTGCTGTTCTTCTTTTCATTTCATTCACGAACCATACAAAAGCTACATTCTGATCTTGATATGTGCTAAAAGGAGGTTATTTCTTACTATCTGTATTACTTTCCAGAAGAAAAGAAACTCTCATTAATTTGCGGCTTGTAAAATTAGTTAGGTTTCATTCAGGTCTGATCCCTTTCTTTCCTAGTATACTCTGCTACTTAATTTCAATCTAGATTGATCTTTAGCCAATTATTACGATTAATTGAAATCTTATTTATCCAGACCTAGAGCACTACTGAGCTTTCCAGAAATCATTGCATACTGTGCAAGGGTAGGGAAACAAAATAAAATTACTCCCAATTTTACTTTCACGTTTACAAATTAAATTGCTTGATACGGATTTTTTGTCATAGTTCCACTATATTTCAAACTAACATCTGGCAGTTCTCTATTCTTTTTTTCCATTTTCCTTTGATCTCTTAAAAATGGTTACAATCATGCCACTGGTACAGTCCTACATTCCCTAGTAAAAAACAGGATGGGTGCACTACTAGAGTATGGAGACGTTGCATCGGGATTGTCATCGGGGCAGCTTTTGTTAATTGAATGCTGTGATTTTAAAATGAGACGCAGACGATTTTAACTTTGTGATACATCGGGACATCGGGAGTGAATTACTTTATAGTCGTGTCGTAGCCTACCATATGGATTAATGGATTATGTAACCGCTACCAACCCAATACCTTGCTATGAATAAGGCAAATCCCACTCCTGTCATTAACAAAAAGTTCAGAATCTTCATGTTGATTTTAAATATGAGCTTGCGCTAACCTTACTGAAACATCCTATACACATGTTACTGGAAAAGAATATATTTCATGACTTTTAGATTGTAGTATGTTTCTTAAAGGGTTACGGTCACGGCCGAAAATTAATTTATGGGAATTAAATATTATTAATGAAAAATTCTAAAGATAACCAGTTCATGATGCTTCCACGGACTTCGGTAAAATTGTATTTGCCCATAGCGAGCCTTTCTCGCTTAAGCGAAAAAAAAAACGCCATCCTCAATATTCTACATTTTATCAACGTATACTTTCAAGCATGGCGTACTAATGACTTATTCCACAGTCCAATTCAATACATTCTTCAAAAAACCGATTAAAGCAAAAGTGAAAGTGGTGAAAGCTTCAATTGCGAAAGAGGAACCATAAACTTTTCAACTCAAAACAATAAAGCTTCAGGTTAGGATTAGCATATTATGAAAGAAACGTTTAGCAGAAATGTGGACCACCTTGACGTGTCCAAACATTTTAACGACCCAGAACTACGAAGAGTGTGAAGTATTTTCCGGGTGGGCATTTTCACCCATCCGGAGTTTTTTTATTATGGTCTCTTGAAAAAGGATATTCCACAGTTGGTATTTGGTTTGGTAGTGGGTTAGTATGTATTCTATTATCATGAATGAATCCTGCTTCTAATAGCTAGGATAGGGATTTCTGCGCACACTTATCGATCCCTTTTATTTGACGCAACTGGCATACTGACTGCTAAAAGAAAGCAAATAATTTTTTCTATGGTATTGTATTATTTTTGCATCACATTCTTCTATCTCTTGTGTGAACATATTGAATTTATTTTAATCAATTACGACTAATAAAACAAAAGTAATCTTACAAAGATACATTTTGATTTTGCTCGATCCAATGGTTGAAGGGAACCTTGGAAGAAAGCAACTAAAATTCTAGTGTCAATAATCTCGTCTTTAGCCAAGGTCGTGCCTTGGAAGCGAAGGGAGAGGTCAAAGTCTTCCCCTTGTGGACCTCATTCAACCACAGATTTTTCTGTAGGTCCTAGCGAAGCTCATCCTGGGAAATGGTGCGTCACGACCAAAACGACGAGGGTCATGAGGTCAAACTTAGTGCTGAATCAGCGGGTGAGTCAATCATATTTTGGTCTTATTATTAGTTACGCGTTTGAACCTTAACCTGAATTACATCAAGGAACTGCTGAATGCAGTAGTAGCATAGTACATAAAGTAAAAGCGGATGTGGATCTTATTTGGAGAAAGTTGACAAAAATTGGGCTCAGCCTAGCGGAAGGCAATTTTGCAAACTGGTAAATATCATAATACTTCAGCAAACTGCTTAAGGAAACTTTAATAATGGTAATAATTAAATGGATTTGTACATGAGGGTATTAACCTTTTCTGGTTTTAAATCGTTCGTTTTTTATTCATAATTATGAGCAAAATCGTTTCCAAATGCATAGTCAATGAATTCATCAAGAATTTCATAGCATACGTGTTTTACTTAAATGTATGGTGCCATATAAAAGCCAAGCCTTTCTAATATAAAGTAATTGAAGAACTCAGTTAATAGCTTGATGATGTTATTGCATACAAGAAGACCATCATTCATCATTACAAAGAATTGATTTTTTTGATCTAACGGCTGGAGTGGAAATACCGTGTTGTATTATTCATGAATTTTAGCAGTAGCTACGTAGTGAAGATGATTTAGTTATCTAGCATACTACCTACTTCCATCAAAAAACGTAATACATTTGCGTCACAGTCACAGACAGAGCATAAAGTTGCTGTTCTGGCGCAAACAAGTTGTTGAACAGTTCCACTAGAATTACTAGTTATCCATTTCATGTAATCCTTTGTTATTTCTTGGCTGGAAAGTTATTTCTCTAAAGCGTGGGCGTTAGGGTTGGACTTCTCTAAATTAATGTTATGCTGATGGATTGATGGTAGGTAGGAACATATCGATATTGATAAGATAAGTTATACTGAAACTAATTGTCGATGTGTTTTTTTAATTAAAAAACGTACAACTTTTTATACTCACGTCAGTCATACATTTTAGACATTAATTGAATACAATAAGAAATTTCTTAAAAAACCGGATTTAAAAACAAATATTCCACAGAATTATTGCATGCAGACAGTGTTGAATAAGTTATAGCAGTTTCAATATGTTGTTGAGGGAATGTTAAACTTTCTCATGGATGTAGTGCACATTGGAATTTATCAATTTAGTCAAATGTTATAACTTTATTCCACTCTCCATCTCCCCACTCATTTCTACGACAAAAGAATTTAGCTATGGCTAATGCAGAAAGATGGTAGCGTGTAGCTTTCAATTACTTCCAATAAAGGTGCTTTCACAAAGAATGGTAATAAAACTCCATTAGTCGGGATGAGAATTTACTTTCACCTATTGATTATGTGCCTGCGCCTTATCCTATTCACATTGTTAGTCACTTACTTACATCTACGTATATTATTATTAATTTGAAAGCAGTCAGAGTTGGCTTAGCAAATGATGAAATGCTCTTATTCTTTGTAAGATCAAGAAATACAACGTCCAATTAACAAAATGATCTTTACAAAATATAAGCCTGTTTACGAGAATGTAAAAATATAATTGTCATAATATAACCTGCATTGGCAAAGTAAAATAACGCAATAATATCAAAGTTTTTCCATTGTCAGCTTCTTGCTTACAAAGTAAGTAGGTGTACATAAGGTGTACATAGGCTGAAAATGCTCATGAACGAAAAAGTACGAGGCTTTAAAAAGGCCAACTCGTGTATTGACGTCAAAGATCTATTGACATCAAAAATTGACGGACAAAAGTCTATTGACATGTCAGTAAAAAGTTAAAATCTGCTACCGGATTAAGTGAAAATCTGGTACACGATTAAGTGAAAATCTGGTACAGGATTAAGTGAAAATCTGGTACAGGATTAAGTGAAAATGCGGTACAGGATTAAGTGAAAATTTGCCACTGGATAATGTAAAATCTGCCAGTGGATAATGTAAAATCTGCCAGTGGATTAAGTAAAATTTGCCA